>CACSLK010018944.1:6394174-6408982 GCA_902706635.1 Striga hermonthica | reverse complement strand
GACGTTGGTCAAAGGTGTCCAAGCTCTAACTGGCCGACTTGTCGCTCTAAATCACTTAATCTCTAAATCCACTGACCGATGTAAACCCTTTTTGAGGCTATCAAGAAAGGTAAATGTTTCGAGTGGACCGAAGACTGCCAAAAAGCTCTTGTCAGCATTAAAGAGGCACTCGTCCATCCACCTACTTTGCAAAAACCACTTCTAGAGGAAATGTTATTTCTTTATTTAGGTGTTAGCACATCGACAATTAGCGCTGTGCTTGTCCGAGAAGAAGGAACCTCGCAATTTCCAGTATATTATGTCAGCAAAGCTCTACATGACGCCGAGCTGCGTTATCCTCCTCCGGAAAAAACATACGTTTGCTCTCATTATTGCTGCTCGGAAACTACGACCATATTTTCAGGAGCATTCAATCACTGTTCGTACATCATATCCATTGCGACAAATTTTACACCGGCCTGATACTTCGGGATGAATGGTTAAGTGGGCTTTAGAACTCGGTCAGTTTGATATACATTATCAACCGAGAACTGCTATCAAAGCACAAGCTTTATCCAATTTTATTGCTGAATTTACTCCGACTTTAGAAGTCCAAAAATAATGATCAACCCTGGATCCTTCACATCGATGGTTCGTCTACAGCTAACCGAGCGGGGGGAGGAATCGTTTTAGTAGATCCTGGAAACAAATTGTTTTGCCATTCCGTCAAATTCCTCTTTCCGGTGACAAACAATAAAGTAGAATATGAAGCCTTGTTGTCTGGACTAAGCTTGGCTGAATCTATGAACGTCCGACATCTTAAGGTATTTTTCGATTCTCAACTGCTTGTCAACCAAATCAACGGAATATTTGAAGTTAAAGAACCTCGGTTGGTGCCTTATCAATCCCTCACCAAGAAGAAGTTATCGATGTTCTCTGTCCAAGTTAAACACATCCCGCGAACTCTCAATGTTGAAGCAGATGCTCTATCACGATTAGCTTCCAGTGTCGGCATGGAAAGTGTTGAATATGTTCAAGTCGGACAGCACGAACAACCATCCACTCAACTTCTGGAGGTACTTGCGATCAAAGTGGCAACATCATCAAAACCTCCGACATGGATGGATCTGATTATTGAATACATACAAACCGGGGTCTTACCATCCGATCTGAAGAAGCTCGAGCCCTTCGAATTCTAGCTGCTCAGTTCACCATAGATAATGGACTATTGTACAAGAGAGGATACTCGGTTCCACTCTTAAAATGCATAGCTGAACCTGAATCCAAATATATTTTGGAAGAAGTCCACGAGGGAATTTGTGGAACACACCCTGGTGCCCAAGCTTTAGCTTATAAGATCTTACGACAAGGCTATTATTGGCCAACTCTGAAGTTGGATGTTGTAACCTGGGTAAGAAAATGTCCGAAGTGTCAAATATTTGCACCCAACGTCAATCGATTTCCCGAGATACTCAAGTCGATTTACAGTCCTTGGCCTTTTCCTAAATGGGGGATCGATTTAATTGGACCATTACCAACCGGAAAAGGTGGAGTAAAATTTTCCATAGTCGCTGTTGATTACTTCACGAAATGGGCCGAAGCAGAACCATTGGCCACAATAACCGAGCAGAAGGTCATTGATTTCATATGGAAGTCTTTAGTATGTCGGTTCGGGGTGCCAAATTCCATCATTACCGATAATGGCAGGCAGTTTGAAGGAAGAAGACTTGAGTCCTTCTGCGAGGAATATGGGATAAAATATTTCTACTCTTCCCCTATCACCCCCAATCCAATGGCCAAGTCGAAGCCATAAACAAAGTTAAAAAAAAAAATGGTCTCATGGTTCGACTTGATGCAGCCAAAGGAGCCTGGCCTGAAGAATTACCAATTGTTTTATGGGCTTATTGAACAACTGCTCGAACTTCAACAGGCGAAACTCCATTCTCTTTAACGTACGGATATGAAGCTGTTATTTCCGTAGAACTTGGTGCACCAACATACCGAATTCAAAAATATACCGAGGAGACTAACTCAAAAAACATGAAAGCAAATTTGGATCTGATCGACGAGCTTCGTACTCGTGCTGAATTGAAAAATGCTGCCTACAAGCATAGGAGCGAAAAATATGTCAATTCAAAGCTTAAGCCGCGCACATTTCGAATTGGAGATTTAGTTCTTAAAAGAGTTATGGGGCCAGACCCGGGGCCTTTAAAGCCGAAATGGAAAGGACCATTCAAGGTTATTCAAGTACTCCCTCATGGTGCGTACCGAATTGCACACTTTGACGGAACTCCACATCAGTATCCCTGGAACGCCGTCTTTCTCAAAAAGTTTTATCAATGATGTGTTGGAGATTATCTCGAATACCATGTTTTTTTATAAGCCTTCTCTGTCACCTTTTGATGATGTTACCTTTTGATGAGACAAGAAGACCCTTTTGATGTAATATATTGCAGTATCTAATCACTAAAAATCTGAGTAACGAAAAGAGAAAAACTCGGTACCGAGTAACGCATTTACACTCGGTCTAACTGACACCTTATAAAACATCCAAATCCCATGACTGATTTCTTCAGGTTGAAGCTCGTCCTTTTGTTAAATCCGCAAAAAATGATTTGACAAGGTCCCATTGACAGCCGAACACACTTCGTTTGGTTGGGGCCGTTCTTTAACTAGACCGTGACGAAGTCTAGTGACCCTGCACAATCTCAACTATCGCAAAATATGTTGAGTTTCTTGCTAGTTACTAAACAGCTAGCAAGTCGGTTCTATTTTTCAACCGAAATTCACCAGAAAACCAAGTTGCCCTCGGATTAAGACCTATCACTATGTTCCAAGTAACTCAACTCGGTAAGTAGCTTAGTTTTTCCCAAAATATTTTATGTCTAAATCCTACGAAATTTGATAAGCTAATTCCGAGTTGAAGCATATCGTAATCTGAGTTCACCACACTTGGTCAAAAATTTTTTTTGCTAAGTAACAAAACACCAAAACAGAACAACTGAAATAAAAAATATTAAACAGTTGTTCATTCATTCAAATATTATCGAAATAAAGCAAAAATAATAATCATTCATTCATCATTAAACATAGTCGGAATAACATTGCAGCCTACTAAGGGTATCCAAATATTGGACCCCCGATAAAAGGAAAACAAACAAAACCGAATCAAGTTAGTAGGCAGAGTTGTTCCCTTTATCAACTTTATCAACCCCACTACTCCCACCGACTTCGGAATCCACCGAGGACTTCATTTGATTGCGGAGCAGTTCGAGAATTTCATCTTCTTTGGCCTTCGAAGCTGCATCAATTGCGCCATCTGACACCGGGACGAGTTCATGTCGAGGATCCCTTAACTCAGTTGAAGGAACGTTCACCTCAGAGACAAACTGAGCCTTATCAGCTATTTCGTCTGCATGTTTACCTCTTTCCTCAGCATAAGCAACAACAGCCCCATGAATTTGTTCCGGAGTCATGTCATCAAAGTTTTGTTCTACTACTACCTCGGCGAGGGTCTCGATGTAGAGGTCGGCCAATTCATTCCTCTTCTCTTTTTCTCCCTCCAAGATCATGTTAACATAACCTCGGCGAAGACGGGCTTCGCGCTCTTCGGTCAGAGTAGGTAGAGCTGGGTTTTTTACCATCTCATCGGCACGACGGAGCATCCATTCGCAAAACTCTTTCTCATCCTCATCAGGCTCGATGTGCATCCACTTAATCTCCATATCGAAGCCGTATTTCTCAAGTTTGCGAAAGAGAAAATGTCGAAGCTCATCGAGGGCATAAAGCCCGTTATCGAAACGCTCAATGACCCACCGAAAATTAATACAGGTGTTCATTTCCAGATCTAAATCTGGACCAACAGCTTCACCCACAACTCTGACCTCAGCCTCCACTTCAACTTGCTCCTGACCGAGCTGATTCTCCTTGGTTGCAACAACCTCTTTACCTGCTAGCACATCGGCGTTATACATCAACTCTTCGTGAGTCTTCTTCTCTTCCTCAAGTCTTGCCAACTCGGTCAGATGGACTTCCCGAGCTCGGATCAAATCCTCTTCTATTTCTGAACGACTTTTCCTAGTCTCTTGGTACTCGGTTTTTTCCTTCATTAGCTTCTCATTCAGCACCTCTGTCTTACCTTCAATAGCCTTGTGACTCTGTTCAACGAAGGCTAGACGATTTCTCAACTCCTCAACCTCGGTTTGCAAAGTTTTTTATCAAGAGTCAAAGTCGCAATCTCACTCTGAGCACCTTCAATCGGTGCACTTTGTTCAGCTAATTTTTCTTTAAAGGCTGCTTCAAATCTTGCAACTTCTTCGCGCAAAGATACTAATTCAGCATCACGTAAAGCCACCGTATGTTTTTTGTCCTCCAACCGAGCAGATATTCTTCGGTGGTCATCCTCAATAGCTACGAGGCTAATCAAAGCCCTCCCCATACACGCTTTGGCATAAGTTAGCCTTTGAACACTATATAAAGATGAGACACCAACTTCCGATTTTGGATCCCAAACCATCAATGGGACCTGAGCTACATTCAGAGCATTTTTCGGCAAAGATGACTTCTCAGTAATCCGAGGCGTTTTCACCAACTGAAACGTCCTAAACCAATCTTCGACAATTCCATCAGGAAGATTTATGTTTTCCAACTTCTCTTCATCAAAAGACAAAAATATTTTTCGAAGATCGGGGATTCATCCGTATCCTTCCCTTTTTCCTGGCGACCAGAGTCATGTTTCTTCTTGGACCTTCTCTCCTCGGTGTCGGGAGTTTCCTCAACATAAATCTTCTTCAACTTTTATTTTTTCTTCCCCGACTGAGAGATCTACATAGAATTCGGAGACGATTGTCTTTCTACAGCCACAACTTGAGTCGGCTCGGTCGATGCTTGTACCAAAGTCAACTCGGTCAGATTAACATTTCTCTCCGGTTCAACTTGATATCCATCTCCGTGTGCAAAGTCGGAATTGTTTCCGAGTTCTCAACCTCCTTTGGAAGTTCCATATGTTCAAGATTAATAACTGGAGCCGCCCGAGTTTCGGCTTCAATGGGGCTTTGGCGCGACCGATTTTTGTCTCAACGCCTTGACTAAGTTCCTTCTCGTCATACTCGTCAACCTCTGCGAAAGACTCTTACCAATCTTACTTCGGAGCTCTTTGTTGGGAAACTTACGTCGGAATTCCTTCGCTGCTTCAACCGTCTTGAATCCCAAAAATCCGAGTAAAGGGTAGTACACTGCAATGAAGACAAAGGTCATTAGGTTAAAGTTCAGTTCTGAGGCTCATATAAAAGATTTTACGAAGTATCTCCGCTAACCAGGCTTAAATGAAGTGTCAGTTGTAACCGGAGATAATCTCGCCGATTCAAGCCTTGCTTCTGAGATTAAGTCTTTGTAACCCCGTAAAGACTCTTTCAGCTTGAATAAGGTAGCCAACACCCCTCCGAATTCCGGACTCAATTTTGGCTCCTTTGTCCACTTCGCTACAAACACAAAAATCCTACCTGTTAGTACACAAAACACAAAATAGTCAGAAAAACTAATATCAAAACCATCAAAGAAAACTTACAATATCCAGAAGAAATGTTCATTTGGATCGTCATGCCGTCTATAGGAGTGTCCTCGACAAAATCCACAGACTGCCAATAACCCCCGACCCATGACCATTCTTCTTGGAATCCATGAAGAGTATCCGGAACATCCTTTATCAACTCACCAATTTTAAAGCCAGTACCTGCTTTCGCACCAGCAAAAAAGCAACATGATGGTCCAGCAACTTTCCTATTCGAGCTTTTCTTTAAAGTGTAAATACTCCGTATATCTGCACAGGAAGGCAACCCATATCCCTTCTCGTGTTCTAACACCATTAGTCCTATGATCTTTTTCCAACTATTCGGGGTAATCTGACAAAGAGCTAGACCCCGATCCCTCAGATAATCAGTAATAATATTTGGCAAAGGAAATCTCAAACCCGACCTCAAGGATTCAGCAAAAACTCCTACACAATCAAGAGGAGGGGAAGTAATTCTCTCACCAGGATACGAAGAAAATAATTTAACTGAGGGTGGAACTCGGATTTGTTCTCGCAACATAACTACATCGACATCAGTTAGAATACTCGGCTCACCTTCGTAATCTACTGTTACATCGGGCCACCTCTTTTCCGGTCGTCTCCAATGATTCTCCAATACCATGGCATTCACCTCCACCAACTCATCCTCTTCGGTACTATTAGGTTTTACCTCGAGATGGACAACATAACTCGGATCCCACCGATATTATTCATAAGCCAACTCGACAAGCTTGGAATCATGATACATGGAAACCAATTCTGAGACTGTTCTATCTGAAGAAGCCTCGCTACTGATGTCTTGTGAAGCCATGGTTCAAATCTCACAAGCGAACTGAAATGAAAGACAAAATGCAATAACCAAAAAATTACAAATAAGACTCACCCTCAAAGTCGAAAAGTTACAGTAGAATTCTTGGACGACACAGAAATCACACTTAAAACGAAGTTCAGAGTATTATACAAGTCCCAGGAGTTGCAAAAGCAAAAATTTTGTCAAAATACCAAAACAGCTTATTTATAATTTATGGATTTTGACCGTTACGTCCTTTAATTGGGGGCGCGTGAGTCCCACGCAAGACGTTCCCCTAGACGACGTGACCCTTCATCTGTCAGAACCTACACCATACGTGTCGGTCTAGGAAAACGACCGTTATTCGCATTTACTCCAACGCGGCGCTTCACTATACGTCACATTAATTAATCTTTCCGTTACGCCGCCTCAAGGTTTCACACCTATTGAAAGTATCAAGAGAGATGATATCAAGTGTTCTCACTTCGGTCCGCCTTACCAAAAATAATCCTCCACTCCGGAATACCAACAAATATCAACATTATCTCAGTTTGACACGTCAGATCAGATATCTTTCTCATTTTTTCATTATCAACGATCACAACTGTGTGTAATCGTTAATATCGGGTGCCTCTCTGTTATTACCCGACCTGATGAACCTTGATTAAAACCGAGCCAAAGGTTTACTTAACAAATAAGTGTGTAATAACTACCCGTTAAACCAAATTGATTCCACCTCGGTCTAAATCCGAACAACGTCTCACATCGGTTCCGATCAACATCAACATACCGAGATGAATCTCAACCGAGGTCACCAAAATCAAAACTGATAAGACACCCTCATAATGCATCTGCATATCAAAGCATTCAACATGATACCAGGTGGGACCCACTGACAATGCCGCCCATCAAAAGTAGCTTTACAGAAAAGGCATCGTACAAATCCCAATGTTTGTAACCAAAAGTTACTATAAATAGCTAATCTGTATACTTGTACGGGGATCTAATCCTGAACATTTTCAACAAGAAACACGTAACAGCTCACTGTAACTTTTCACCTCGGTTCACCTTGGACCAGGGCCATCGTCTTCGTTTGATTACGCAATTTCTTTTAATTACTCATATAAATTGATCCAGCATCAGTGTAAACCCGTTGTTTTACTCCACATAACAACAATTCGTCTTCAATTCGCTTAAATAAAATTTCTGATAATTTCAAGGCTCGGTGTTATAAATATAACCGATACTTGGGAAGTTGTTACCAGACCACTGTGAGTAACAACAAACAGCTAGCAAGGAGGCAGGCGCGCCCCAAAGAGGAGGAGGTTAGTCGACCAGGAGGGTCGAGATCAAAGGAGGAAGGGCACAGGTTAGGGAAGGAGAAGGTAGATATCCAGCCAGGTGGTGAAGTCGAGGAGATACAGATGGTCGAGGGGTATGAAGAGAGAAAGTTTCGAATCGGGAAGGAATTGGGGGAGCCGGTGAGATCGCGGCTGATTAGTATGATAAGGGAATTTGCGGATGTGTTCGCATACTCGACGGAGGAGTTGACTGGCATCAAGGCTGAAGTTATCGAGCACCAGTTGAATATTGATCTCACTATAAGGCCGGTGAAGCAAAAGAGGAGACATCACGGGGCATAAATGGATAAAGTGATCGAGTTGGAGGTAGAAAAGCTCTTGATGGCAGGCCACATAAAGGAGATCCAATTTCCCGGAGTGGCTATCGAACATGGTGATGGTCTCAAAGTCAGAGGGGAGATGGGGGATGTGCATAGATTTTCGAGATTTGAATAAGGCATGCCCGAAGGACTTATATCCACTGCCCAGGATCGACGAGCTTGTCGATTCCACGGCCGAATGTGAGCTACTCAGCTTGATGGATGCATCACAGGGTTATCATCAAATCCCGATGGCGCGAGAAGATTGGAAAAGGGTCAGTTTTGTGACAAGCCGAGGAACCTATTGTTATGTGGTAATGACATTCGGCCTAAAGAATGCAGGAGCAACATATCAGAGGTTGGTGGATAAAATATTTAAGGAGCAGCTGGGGAGGAACATGGAGGTTTATGTGGACGATATGTTGGTGAAGAGCAAAGAAAAGATCGATAATGTGAATGATTTGAAAGAAACATTCATGACCCTCCGGAAGTATGGAATGAAGTTGAATCCTGCTAAATGCTCATTTGGGGTTAAATCTGGGAAGTTTTTGGGCTATGGTCACAAAGAGAGGAATCGTGGTCAACCCAGAGAAAGTAAGAGCGGTGGTCGAGATGCAACCCCCCACGAAGGTGAAGGAGGTACAGATCCAAACTGGTCGAATAGCAGGCCTGAGCCGTTTTATCTCTAAGGTGGCGGAGAAGAGTGGGCCCCTGTTCAAAACACTCAGAAAAAGCTCGAAGTTCCAATGGACAGAAGAAGCCCAAAAGGCATTCGAGGAGTTGCAGAAGGTGTTGGTCGACCTTCCACTATTGGCAAAACCGATGCAAGGGGAGGACTTAATATTATATGTGTCCATTGGTGAGACGGCAGTGAGCTCGGTGTTATTGCGGGAGGAAGGGACATCCCAATTCCCTATTTATTATGTAAGTAAGGTGATTCAGGAGCGAAGAGGAGGTATTCGGAGATCAAAAAAGGGGCCTTGGCAGTGGTCGTCACTGTCAGAAAGCTGAGACCATATTTCTTGGGACATAGGGTGAAAGTCCGGACGAATATGCAGCTGGGGGAAACGCTGGGTCGACCCTCTGTGTCGGGTCGATTAGTCAAGTGGGCAGTCGAGCTGAGTGAATACACAATTATTTATGAGCCAAGAAGGGCGATCAAGGCTCAGGCACTGGCCGATTTCATACAAGAAGGGACGAAGGAAAAGGAGGAGTCTGAAGGAGTGTGGCAGGTATACACAGATGGATCAGTGTCGAGGGTCGAGGGCGGCCTTGGCATAGTGCTTATATCGCCAAAGGGTGATAGCCTTGAGTTTGCAGTTAAAGTGGCATACCAGATATCAAATAATGAGGCAGAGTACGAGGCAGTCATCAAGGGACTCAAGTTGGCCCTAGCCGGTGGAGCTCAAAAAGTACAGATGCATTCAGATTCACAGTTGGTGGTGGGTCAGTTCCAAGAAGGGTTTGAGGTCAGGGAAGAAAGAATGGTGAAGTATGTGGAGGAGATGAAGAAACTACAGGAGGAGTTCGATTCGTTCGAGTTGATCCAAATACCTCGGGGAGAAAATGGTCGAGCGAACCTATTAGCTAAGGTGGCACAAAGTCTGCTGGATTGCAAGAGTAGGAGTGTGACCCTGCTACATATGGAGAGAAGTGCGGTCGAGAAGAAGGTGTCCGAGATAGAAGAAGTCGAGGACTGGAGGGCACTGATAACCAAAGAATTGAAGGAAGGAGCCGTCAAAGTAATAAGGAGATTTTTCGAGCATGGAGGGATTCTATACAAAAGATCGCACACTAACCCGCACCTCCGATGTGTGACCAGAGAAGAGGGACGTTATGTGTTGAAGGAAATCCACGAGGGGTGCTGCAGCGACCATAGCAAGGCAGGTTCCCTGGTGGCAAAAGTTCTAAGGGAAGGATATTTCTGGCCGACAATGAGGGAAGATGCAAAAGTGATGGTGCAAAGATGTTTGCAATGTCAGAAGCATGGCCCGCTCATTCATCAACCGGCCGAAGCAATGACGGCGATGAGTTCTCCCATTCCGTTTGCCCAATGGAGGATCGACCTGGTCGGGCCCATGCCTCAAGGAACTGGACAGAGAAAGTTTTTGATTGTTGCGGTCGATTATTTTACGAAGTGGGTGGAGGCTGAACCTTTGGAAAAGATCACGGAGGATAAAGTAATTCATTTTCTATATAACAACATATGCTGCAGGTTTGAAGTCCCTAAAGTGCTGGTGTCGGACAACGAGACCCAATTTAATGGCAAGCGGATTCGGGCATGGTGCGAGGACATGAAAATCGAGCAACACTTATCTTCAGTCGCGCATCCGCAAGCCAACGGGCAGGTCGAAGTGACCAACAGGATCATACTGAACGGTCTAAAAACAAGGCTGGAGAAGGCATCAGGAGCGTGGGTGGATGAACTTACTTCGGTGCTATGGGCATACAGAACAACGCCTCGATCGACCACTGGAGAAACACCTTTCAGTATGGTTTATGGAATGGAAGCTTTGTTGCCCGTGGAAGTCGAAGTAGAGTCCCAAAGATCGAGCGCATATGATCGAGAACATAATGAACATTTGATGATGGCAGCGCTCGACACAATCGAAGAGCTTCGAGAAAAAGCCTCAATCAGAGTCGAGGCATACAAGCAGAGGATGCGAGCAGCGCACGATAGGAAGGAGAAAGTACGAAGATTCCAAGTGGGCGACTTGGTGTGGAAAAGAGTTGATGCGTTGAAGCATGTCAGAAATTAGAGCCGAACTGGGAAGGACCATACCTGGTTGAAAAAGTCCATGCTGGATGAGCATACTCCTTGAAGGATGCAGAAGGAAGATCTCTAGCCAGGTCAAGGAATGTGGCTAACTTGAAGAAATATTATGCTTAAAATTTTTTGTTTTAGTCATAGAGCAACTCACTAGCACCAATGTAATGAACTTCTTTGCTCGATAATCAATGAAATGGCGTAGTGGAGTTTCTACAATTTACTGTTTATCGAAGTATTTTATATATAGCTGGAATCCTTGGATTAACCCTGATGACAGGTTATATGTAAAAAATCCATCATGATTAAGGCCATGAGGCTGAATGGTCGCATGTAACGACCACTCCTTTGAGGGTGGGCATGCGCTTGAAAAATAAAAATCCATCATGATTAAGGCCATGAGGCTAGATGGTCGCATGTAACGACCACTCCTTTGAGGGTGGGCATGCGCTCGAAGAAAAAACCCATCATGATTAAGGCCATGAGGCTGGATGGACGCATGTAACGACCACTCCTTTGAGGGTGGGCATGCGCTTGAAAAAAAAAATCCATCATGATTAAGGCCATGAGGCTGAATGGTCGCATGTAACGACCACTCCTATGAGGGTGGGCATGCGCTCGATGAAAAAACCCATCATGAATAAGGCCATGAGGCTGGATGGTCGCATGTAACGACCACTCCTTTGAGGGTGGGCATGTGTTAAAAATTTAAAACCCATCATGATTAAGGCCATGAGGCTGGATGGTCGCATGTAACGACCACTCCTTCGAGGGTGGGCATGTGTTAAAAACTTAAAACCCATCATGACTAAGGCCATGAGGCTGGATGGTCGCATGTAACGACCACTCCTTTGAGGGTGGGCATGTGTTAAAAACTTAAAACCCATCATGATTAAGGCCATGAGGTTGGATGGTCTCATGTAACGACCACTCCTTTGAGGGTGGGCATGTGTTAAAAACTTAAAAAGGTAAAAAATACGTTGACCGTATATTAAAGATTTATTTCAATCACCTCGTTGAAGAGTCATATAAGCGCACCCAAACAAGTCATCACAAGCATTATCGAAGACAAAAATAAATTAACCAAAACATTTTCATTTCAAGAAGATCAGGAGATCATGAAGAGTTCACACATTACAGAAATTCACGGAAGCGGCAAAAATAACAAAATAATATAACCCTACACTACGGAGGAGGGGCGATAGTCGAGTCGACATTGCTCGATTGGGCATTAGGATCAGGCTGATGGCCGATACTTGAAGTTGAATCGCAGGCTTCATTGAGGGGACGCTATCGAATAGACTCGGCCAGTGCGACCAACATGTGAGCTGGAGGAGTCACACCATCGGGCAGTGCATATGTCTTCTTGAGTATATCTAATCGAGCCAAGGTTCTCTCGAGCAACCCAGACCACCACTCATGTTCGAGCGGCAAGTTAGGATCGCCCTGGAAGCTAGGAGGAACCTTGGGCAAGGCATCCCAACTAGCCCCAGGGTCAAGTTGTTCGAAATCATCCTCGGCGATCTGTTCGCCAGCCTTCTGCAGGGCAAACTGGAAACAGTCTACCCCGAAGTCTTGAACATCCTTCAGATATTGCGGTGACTGCACGAAATCAGCCGCCGTTTGTGCGCGATATTCCTTGAGGAAGAGCTGCCCTGTGGTGGTCGCCCACATCATTTGCCGAGCTCAGAGAGCAGCCGCATCAGAGTAGCGCTTGAGTTGGTGAGCATGGGCAGCCCTTTCCTTAGCCAAAGTGGCATCCAACTCTGCCCGAGCAGCCTCCGCTTGTGCTCGAGCAGCCTCCGCTTGTGCTCGAGCCGCCTCTAACTCCGCTCGAGTTTTTTCTGCCTCAGCTCGGGCAGCCCGCTCCTGCTCTAGCGCCGCCTCCCTCTCCTTCAAGACAGCTTCCTTCTTCGCTACTGCTGCCTCCTTAGCCGCGAGGGCAGTGTCTCTCTCCGCAAGAGCCTTGCTCTTATTGTTGAGCTCTTCGTCAAGGGACCTAAGCTTGATGTCGAACTCAGTCTTCTGCTCTGCTTGGGTCTCGTAGAGCTTGGCATTATGCTTCAGAAGGGTGGAATTTTTTTCATGCATAAAGCCAAGAGCGCCCTCCAGACTTTTGATCGACTTCCCAGAGCTGTCTCGGGCCTCCTTGGCCAAAGGCAGAAAATCGACCAAGCCCTATCAACAAAAATGATAAGATAATTCAACCCACGTATCGCCAAAGTAAAGTGAGAGGGATCAATATAAAGTTAGAGACGAGTAATGCCTGAGCAAGAAATTGGACGAGCTTATCGCCAACCTTGGGCAGAGTGGCGCAGGCCTTTTTACGGTCGTCCTAGAGGACGGCACCTTCGAGACGCTCGACCACCTTGTTCACGGAGGTCGACAGTAGGGAAGTAGATTTTGGAGCCAGTCGGTCAGGCCAAGAATGGCTGGCCCGCCCCCTTTTCCAGACCGCATCGCCCTGGTCGGTACGCGAGCGTTTCCCTAGGGCCAGCTCACGCCCTGTGTCATCTCGACCGCCGGACTCGACTAGTGCCTTGGTCGAACCGGCGGAGTTAGTCTGGGAAGGTTGTTGGTCGAGAGGAGCTTTGTCTGAGATTTTGGCTTTGGATGAAACGTGGAGTTCAGAAGATTCGTCCACGGTTTTGGAAGAAGTGGCGTCTTTGGGATTGGGGGCTCGATGGTCGATCTTTTGGCGGTTGTCGATTTTTTGGCGGTCGTCGGACTTTTGGGAACGATCATCGACCTTGTGTTGACAATCAGTAGTTTTTGGGCGATCGTCAGGCTTGTGTTGACGATCGGTAGCCTTTTGACGGTCATCGACCTGGGAGGAGCTCGAAGATTTAGTGGCTGAAGAAGAGATGGATTTTTGCTGGTCTTTTCTTCTCAGGGGGTGGCTGGGAAGTTCGTCCTTGCGGTGGCTTTGGTGGTTGAGGTTGTAATGGCTGCTGTTGTTTTTGCGTTTGTGGCTGCGGCTGTTGTTGTTGTTCCTTCGACGGCGGTAAAGGTGGTGGAGTCTCTCGCAGAGGTGATCGTCGCTGTGGCTCTGTTCTAGGCCCTCCAGAGCTGGCCGATCCCTCGGGTTTGTCACCGGTCGAGCCAGAGGTAGCCTCTGACTTCTTCTTCAAAGTAGTCTTCCTCAGGGGAATGTTGAAGTTGGGCACCTCTGCGAGAAAATAACGAAAGATTAATAAAGGATAATTAAAACAAACACAGAAGGGTGTCGAAGCATTCGAGCGATCTAGTCAAAGATTACCTGGGTCATTCTCAATCCGGATACGATCGAGGATCTCATCACTGGGAGGAGGACAAGTCTTATGGGTGAGAAGACCACAATAGTGAAGGAGATTCTCATCCCTAAGAAGTTTCTCAGACGCAATGGACTTGGAGTTCCAAGTAAAGACCCGTTGGTCGAATAGAGGGTTGGGAGGAGGGGCTGAAGCCGCCTCTCGCGAAACCTCCTTGACCCAAGGGACGGACAGCCAAGGAAAAGCAGCATCGGGCCGGACGAAGATAAATTTATCAATCCACTTGTGGATATTGGAGGGGATATCATTGATGAAATGGGCGCCATTGCGGCTCTTCAAATAAAGGCCTCGACCCTGCTTAGACGGAACGTAGCAATAATGGAAGAAGTCTAGGTCGAATCGACCTAAACGAACGTGACAGAAGATAATAAAGATGGTCATAAAGTGAATGGCATTTGGGGGGAGTTGGTGCAGAGAAAGCCCAAACCATTCACAAATCTGAAGAAGCTTAGGGCACAGAGGAAAGCAAAGGCCGAGTTTAAATTGGATTTTGAAAAAGGTATAATAGTCCCTCGGGGGATGATCGTATTTATCAGAGGAAGAAGAGCTAAAGAACGCCCAACCGAGAGGTTGGCCGATCTTTTCAGGATCGTACCAAGGATGGGAAAGAGAAGTAGAAGATGGACGCCTCGAAGAAGCCTTAGAGAGTTTTTTGGTCGAGGCCTTATTGGAAGGAGAGTTAGAGGTACCAGGCTGAGAAGAAGAAGGAGAAATGTTTGAAGAAGGAGTAGA
>CACSLK010018944.1:6375418-6390834 GCA_902706635.1 Striga hermonthica | reverse complement strand
CGTTCTTAATAGAACCCAACAACTGGTATCAGAGACCAGGCTAATTCGACTTTGTGCACTATTCGAATTAGGGCTTGCGTGATATATGTGAATTAATTGTGTACAGACGCAATGCATAATAGATTAGAATTGCAAATAAGTGGTTTGCAGGTATTCTTGAATCCGACTATTATGGCCCGCATGTATGTTTGTTTTTTAATTCATGTATGTCGTCTTAAAAGCCTCAGACATGTCGAGGATTTTTTGGGTTGGTGAATGCTTGTAATAATTTATTCGCGCGGTGGGACACCGCATAGTTTAAATGCTTTACTAGATCATTCATGTACGACCCCTGCGTGGGCCATAGGATCAATGTATGTAATTTATATTATGTAATTGTTCGTTGGACCCGGTAAGCGCGGACATCTCTCGACGAGACGAGGCAAGCTACCCCGCGAACCCGTAGTTTATGGGATACGTGGTACTGTGCAAATGCGGACATACTCGTAGGCAGCTTGCTGTCAGATACGAGCATTGTTAAGGTGATTGCAGACGGATACGCACGGACCCAGGTCAACAGAAGTACGGGCGACGGTGGTAGTAGGCACACGCCAACAGAGGAGACTCGATGGCGACTTTCCCGATGACGCCTTGTTCAAGACGAAAAGTGGGAGTCACGGCGAAAAAAGGAAATTCCAAGTCCTGAATCGGAAGACCCAGTTCAACAAGGACTAGACTGCGTTTCCCGAAAGATTGGAGATTGATTAAAATGGCCATGATAGTTGGATCTTAGTTCCTCGTTTGTTATTGCCTATTAATCATGCATGTCCTAATGTGATTTAATTGCTCTATGTGCAAGTTGAATTATTAGGAGCATGTTTAAGAAAATCCCTTTAAACTAAAAATTATATTAAGTGTGTAATGGGTTGAAATAAATAACATCCAAGGCCTCCATCATAGGTTTGTCATTGAAGTGATTTAAATCGAGCCCAAAGGACGTTTTATTTCACAGTTAACAGGGACGAATCTCCTTCGGGATGGTTATAGTGAGCTATTTCAAAAGCGTACGGGTCACCCAAAGGTGGACGTATAATTTTGGTAGTAAACTTAGTAGTAATTAATGGGTTACACTTAAAGTGCAAATAATTACGATATTCCCAAAGGAAAAGGTCATTTTTACTCTTATAAAATTTATTTATAAGTTGATTGCGCTGGCCCAAAGTTCGACCGACTATTAGTTAAGTATTGCTTGGCAGTACGTTAAGCTAATCGGATTTATCCCTCCTCTTGCGACGATTTGAACCGTAGACGTCCACACTCCGTGGCCTGCGGGGATTCGGTGTTTTGAGGTGCCGGTGAATATATTCAAATGTTGTTTTAAAGGGATCAATATTTGATGATTCGAAAACACTTTACTGAGTAAAGACTATGTTTGCATGATCCCAGGAATTCAAAATGTCTTTTCAATCTATTGTCCGTAATACTCAAAGATAATTTACTTGTTCAAACATGATTAGAAATAGAACTTGGATAGCGTCTAGTTTTGCTGAAGAATACAAGCCGAATGGCATGTGTATCTGGTTTAAGCGAAATAGACATAGAAAGATGAACTGTCTTATCCGTAATACAAGAAAGGTAAATCTTATTCACTGGGAAGTCGAAGCATTTTAAGTGGTGTTATCTATCAGTGCCTGGTATGTAGATAGTAACCACTAATTATGTAAAAAGGTTTCAGTGAACCAATCGACATGTGAAGGTTGAATTACCATCTAGAATGGGCTAGCTACAGAAGTAGCATCTATTGCAGTGGGAGTTATCTATTAAATAGAATTTTTTGGTTTTGAGTAATTGTCTTTTCGTACCAAGTTTTAGAAAGAACTCGTGTTCAGTTTCTAAATTGTGTATGGGTAAAAACGAGATGTTTTATCCATTTGATACGTGGGTAGACAATTTGTAAACTCAAGGAGCCAAAATATCTCACAGTGCAATAAATGACACATCGACTAGAACCAATAAGAAGAAATGTCTTTCAATAAATTAATCATTACATTACTTGGCATCTAGTGTTTGGGATTTTAGTATTAGTAGAATTCAAAGGTAGATAGCCGTTGAACTCATGGGTTCTTTGGGAATGGATGAAACTATCAGACCGACGAATTATACTTGGTAGCTAAAATCACAATAATGACCATTTTGAAGGTCGAGGTTAGAAGCCAAATAAATGTTAAGGTTGGTTCATCCGATTTGTGAAGTTCAATGATTTTAGGACAAAAGATAGTTTTGAATATTTTTCTTCGGAGAAATTTGTTCAAAGCAGGGTACATTAAGTGACATTCCATAAGTTTGAGTACATCGAAAGAGTGCAATGGCAGTTATGGAAAGGTGTCGAGTTTAATGTATCAGTGGCATTGCGATTGAAATCGTAGTGACTAATACCTTTTGGAAAATCATAGAAATACTTATTGGATGTTGAGATTCGATCCCAACGTGTTACACCTGGTTCATCGGAACAGGACGGTGCAACAGACCGAAGGAAAAATGTCTCTCTAGAAGATTGGTTATGTCAATGATGAGTTACTAAGAATTTCGCTTTTTCGTATTGGAGTTGTGCAAATAGCAGGATAAGTTCTGAACATAATCCTATCTAAGTTTAGTAGTCATTACTCTGAATGAATTGTTGGCAAGGCTTAGGCCTTGTCAAGAACATATTCGGATTCAGAGCTTTTCAGCACGTGCTGGAAAGTTGATACTAATAAGATTGGAAAGGATGTTCGGAAATTAGGCTATTTGTGGGATACTTCATGGTAACGAGAAATGAGTGGATTATTATAGTACTAAAAGTCAGAATATGTTCGTTAGCGCGAACTCTTATTTTTAGAGGAATACTAATTAATAAATCACTATGTTCATTTGTAGAATTTTTTTAGGAAAGATAAAGGTAAAGTTCAACTTTATTACCAACTGTACAAATGTGATACCACGAGGAAATAACTGCAACACGTATTTTGTGCTATACACCTTTGCAGAGGGAACCTCGTTGTAGTGGGAGGGTTGCAAGACAACTCCATTCATGATAATAAGAGAGTCATTGGACTCAGTCTGTATTAATCACAAGTTCATGGAATTCATGTTTTGAGAAAGTCTCGGAGTTAGTCTCTAGTAAACTTGAATCGATCCCTAGTTATACAATGAGGAGATCCAAGACAAGGATAAAGTTAGCAAAGTTATAATGATTTCTGATTTAGGGTCATGGACTCGTATCAGATCTGGGTTCTTATAGAAGTACCAAGTAGCAAACTTGCTATTGAACGAAATCTATAAGTGAAGACTTTAGTACAAGGCTTGTTGTGAAATAGCAGACTCAGAAAGAAAGGGATCTATTATGAGTTAGCTTTTTCACCAGTAGCTGTTTTTAAGTCTGTACATAGAAAGGCTTGTTGTGAAATGGGAACTCAGAAAGAATGGGATCTATTATGAGTTAATTATTTCACCGGTGGCCTAATTTAAAGCTGATGCCATTCATATGAGTTATGAGTTAGGCAAAGTGGTTGTCAAGACATTTTCCTTAACCAGAAGTCTTATAGGAATATCCACAGAGCAGCACCCAGAAATGTTCATTGGAAAAGAGCTAAAAAGCATATTGTCAGTAGGCTGACAAAGTCCATTTAAAGGACTGTGGTGGGCCGATAATTTGGTTGATAAGTTCGAATCATGGATTTGATTATTCACCAAATGAGCATTGTGTGTGGCACAATGGAAGCGTGGTGGTATTTTTGTACTATGCGTAGACAACATCTTGATCACTGGAGACAGTGTGAAAATGTTGACAAACACAAGGGTATGATTATCCAAGTAGTGGTACATGAAAGATTCGGAATGAACAGATATTCTTGAGATTGAGAATCACAAGAAAGATATGTTGCGATTATCCCAATTTTCATGTACAGACTGTGATAAGGCTCAGTTTATTTGCATGATACAGAGGCAGTCCTTATGCATGGCAAGCGGAAGCCTAGTATATGAAATAGATGAGGCCTGATATTTATTTGGTTAGTAAATATCGAAGTAATCCTAGATGGGAGCAATGGTTCATGGTAGAACATAAGATCAAGCACCGTGAAAGGGCTAAGGATAATATGTAAGGTTACCAGATGAACCATAAGCAACCTTTGGATTACAAAGGATTCTGATTTCTAATCAGACATGAACAACAAGTAAAAACCACCTTATGGTTTGTGTTCACTTGTGGGAACCAAGTAGATTAGAGGAATGTCAAGCGGTGATGCGTTGACGGATTCCACTATGAACTCAGTATGTCCCTTCCCAAATGGCGAGCGACGTAGAGATTGGATTCGCCATTGAACTAAAAATGTGAAACCTCGTCTAGCCAGGTCAGGTCACAATTTGTTTGTGATGACAGTTGGTGCAGTTACAGACCGAGAGGAATCACTAGTTCATAAAGCAAGTGACACATAGAGCAAGTACGCCCGTTGCAAAGGACTGCGACAGGGTGGATGTTTGTCGCCTAGTTACATCGGTAGACAACCAGGTAAATCCTTTTAGGATTGCCTTTCCAGCGAAAGCGGATGATGGCCATGTTAAAGGATTGGGAGTCGGATGTATGGCAGAAAGGGCAACAGTTCTTTGAGAATTGAGATTGAAAGAGAATCGTGGTTAGCAATAGCCATGAGCTTATTACGCATAAGTGGGAGATTGTTTGAGGTATGCTGTAAAAGCTCCTATTTACAGATTCTATCAATTCCATTTTCCATTTTGATCTGGCCATCATGTTTCGGTCAAAGTACATATGCTTGCAGTTTATTTATTTATGCAATCATACTCCATGTGTTATATTGAGGTAGTGTGGTTCGAAGAGTTTCGAACAGAATGATCACCTATCGGTTCTTTATAAGATTAAACTATTCGTTCACAGTCTAGACTGGCAGTGAGACCCCACTTGGAAAAAGATTGTAGTGTATTCTTGATTCAGTTGGTCTTTGACTGAAGGATTACACTAGCACTTATGTTAAGTGTTGAACAGGACCACGGAAGGATAAGATTATGAGACTCACTGACCGTTGTTGTAATCTAGACCTTCAGTAATTGATGCGTACTCTTAAGCTGTAAGATAATATAAAATTGGCATATGTATTCATTACTTATTTATTTGATTTATCAAGGGTGATTACTATTTTGCTAGGATGACATACTCGGTATTTTGGTAAATAAGTGTGTTTACATGATGTGCCGTTATAAATTATTTACGGTCACTGTGTCCCAGTGCGCTGGGTTGATGACGTCCCCGAAATAAGCTCATGAAGGAATATTATGTCAAGCCCTGCAGGCGGATGTGTTATCCGACATAATGATTAAGGATCTGAGTGGTACAAGTTTCGGAAATGAATAAGAAGTTGATTAATTATTTTGTCAATAATTTAATTAATCAACGGATGTTATATCTTAAACATGGGGAGATAAATCGATCAATTGGATTTATATATTTAAGGGTAAAATATTTTTTCCCATCCGAACTATCACGGTTTTGGCGCATCACCATATAAACTATTTTTTTTTTTTTAAACCACCATATAAACTATACGGGTTTGTCATTATGCCCCCTAAACCGGATATAAAAGTGGTTTAGGGGGCATATTGACAAACCCGTGATAGTTCATATGGTGGTTTGTAAAAGATTTTATAAGGCACATATGGTGACCAAACAGCTTTTTCAGTCAAAACCACTTTTATATCTGGTTTAGGGGGCACATTGACAAACCCGTATAGTTCATATGGTGATTTGTAAAAAAAAAAATTGTTTATATGGTGATGCGCCAAAACCGTGATAGTTTGGATGAGAAAAAGTATTTTACCCTATATTTAATCAGTGGAAACAAATTAATTGTAATTCGGAGCTAAATGGGGAGAGCAATAATATTACTCTAGTGAAATGTTTTATTATTTAATTCCAAGATTAGGAATTAGAAATTAATTTTATTCCATATTAATTAATTTAATTAGTAAAATAATATTCCTACTAGGATCTTCTCTAGGGATTAGGAGACTAAGGAGTCTTCTAGAAGATGAAGATTAGTAGGAGATATATTTCCTACATTAGATTATTAATTGGAGTATAATTAAGTTTCCTAAATTAGGAATTAATTATATTCCATAATTCCCTAAGGATGGGAATATTTCTTCTAGAATATTACCTAGGGTTAGGAGACTATGGAGTCTTCTAGAAGGTAATTAATTATTAAGAATATTATCCTAGATGGGAATAGGAGATGGAAGATAATAAGGATTCCTAAACCTAAAGGAATAAGCCCATATTTAGCACCTCCTTTAGGTCCCTATTGTAGCCTATAAATACACTAAGTCCCCTAACCTCTTAGCAAGCTTTACACGTTTTTTCTCTCCGAATGGCTGGAGAAATTCGGCCTCTTCAAGCGAGAAAGAAAGAGAGAGATTCTTCTTCGAAAGAAAAATCGGTTAGCACCGTAATGTCTTAGAAGAAGATGATCAAGAGGTTTTGGGAAATCTAATAAATCGCTCCACCAAGATTTATTAGAGATCGTGTAAAGGTCATACAATAGAAGATTCGAAGGTTGTTGATTCGTGTTCCGTTGTATTTATGTTTTCCGGCGACCCCGTGATCACCGCAACTCGCTGGAATTTTTATGTAATTTTTCAGTCGCAGCCCGTGTACTCAGATTCGCGCCCAGTTGTAAATGTCATTAGCTTTTGCGCGAGTTGAAGATAGCAGAAGACGTGTGTCGCAGTGGTCTTCAGCGTTGTATCCCGTGCCCGAGGTCCCGTGTTCGATTCCTTATCCTTGCGTAAATAGGGGACATTTTTATTTTGTCCACAGCAGCTCCAGGTGCACGGGCTTCTTGGCCCGCATCAGCCCGCGCGCGGCCCGCGTATGTCTCACAGTCCCAGCCCGCGAGAAGCCCGATCACAGCCAGCGTGAAGGCCCAGTTCCGCAGCGCGCTTCCTTGGCCCAGATGTCCTTCTCGCGTGGCCCAGTTCCGTTGTGAGCAACCCAGTTCGCGGCCCATCAAGCGTGGAGCGGCCCAGCGACTGTGAAACAAGCCCAGAAGCATCCATGCGAGTCCAGCTTGACCGGAGTGAAGCCCAGATCGCTGCCAGCAAGCCCAGATCGAGGTTAGACCGGTTCAGGCGTGTCCAGCTCGCACCAGAACGGTTCAACTTGGTCCAGAAGCCCCGGTTCAGGTTCAAGATGGTTCCCAAGCGGTTCGAGCAGTCCGATTCACCTACCGAAGGTCCGAGATGATCCGATGAGCTTGATGAGCGATTGGAGCACCATGGTGACTCGATTAGAATCGAGAAAAGCCAAGTCTAGCCGCCCATTAGACTTTGGTGTTCAGACGATCTCCATCAACGGAAATCAGAAACGTCTCAGAGTCGGAAAAAATTTTAAACCGTAAGTCCTAATTCTAACTATAGATTCCGCTGCGTTAGGATTTATTATTCAATCGATTTGAATGTGCACATTGTCGACGTTCCTAATAGAACCCAATACCTTCAACCTCATAATTTCTTGAAGAAACAACTCAAAATGAAGACCGAGGAAGAAGACTGGGGAAGATGAATTGGATCCTTGAACTCAGTTCAAAGAAAAAATCTGAAGTGATCGAGCTGAACCTGGAGAAGAAATCGAACTTATTTATGTTGACGAACCAACATGCCAAAAACCACTCGGACGTCACCTTCAAGAACCAGTTCGGTTTGAACTTATTACATTCCTTAAAAGAAATCCTGATGTTTTTGCCTGGAAACATGAAGATATGAAAGGAATTGATCCTGGTGTTGCTTGTCATAAATTAAATCTTCATCGAAAAATCAAACTTGTCGTCCAGAAACGAAGAAAATTAGGACCAGATCGTCAGCAAGCTTTAGAGGAAGAAGTTAAGAAACTCATTGATAACAAGTTTACCAAAGAAGCCAAGTATCCGAAATGGGTCTCTAACCCAGTCCTTGTCAAGAAAAGCAACGGCCTTTGGCGGTTATGTATCGACTTCTCCGACCTGAACAAAGCTTGTCCCAAGGATAGTTATCCACTTCCTCACATTGATTACATGGTTGACGCTACTTTGGGACACGAGTTGATGAGTTTTATGGATGCTTATTCAGGATATAATCAGATTCCCATGGATCCCCAAGACACAGAACATACGTCTTTTTATTCCGCTTGAGGATTATATTGTTACACAATGATGCCTTTTGGTTTGAAAAATGCAGGGGCCACTTATAAACAACTTGTCAACAAAATGTTTGCGAATCTGATCGGTCATACTATGGAGGTTTATGTTGACGATATGCTCGTCAAGTCGGTCGATGCCATCGACCACGTCCATCACTTACGAAAAATGTTCGGTATTCTCCGTGATTATTCAATGGTATTAAATCCGAAGAAATGTACCTTTGGGGTGGGATCAAGTAAATTCCTTGGATACATGGTTAGTCAACGAGGTATCGAAGCTAACCCTGCAAAAATTAAAGCCATTTAGGAGTTAACCCCCCCGACGTCAGTCAAAGGTGTCCAAACTCTGATTGGCCGACTTGCCGCTCTAAATCGCTTCATCTCTAAATCCACTGGCCGATGTAAACCCTTTTTCGAGTGGACCGAAGACTGCCAAAAATCTCTTTTTAGCTTTAAAGAGGCACTCGTCCATCCACCTACTTTGCAAAAACCACTTCCAGAGGAAATGTTATTTCTTTATTTAGGTGTTAGCACATCGGCAATTAGCGCTGTGCTTGTCCGAGAAGAAGGAACCTCGCAATTTCCAGTATATTATGTCAGCAAAGCTCTACATGACGTCGAGTTGCGTTATCCTCCTCTGGAAAAACTTGCGTTTGCTCTCATTATTGCTGCTCGGAAACTACGACCATAGTTTCAGGAGCATTCAATCACTGTTCGTACATCATATCCATTGCGACAAATTTTACACCGGCCTGATACTTCGGGACGAATGGTTAAGTGGGTTGTGGAACTCGGTCAGTTTGATATACATTATCAACCGAAAACTGCTATCAAAGCACAATCTTTATCCAATTTTATTGCTGAATTTACTCCGACTTTAGAAGTCCAAAATAATGATCAACCCTGGATCCTTTACATCGATGGTTCATCTACAGCTAACCGAGCGGGGGGAGGAATCATTTTAGCAGATCCTGAAAACAAATTGTTTTGCCACTCGGTCAAATTCCTCTTTCCGGCGACAAACAATGAAGCAGAATATGAAGCCTTGTTGTCTGGACTAAGCTTGGCTGAATCTATGAACGTCCGACATCTTAAGGTATTTGTCGATTCTCAACTACTTGTCAACAAAATCAACGGAATATTTGAAGTTAAAGAACCTTGGTTGGTGCCTTATCTATCCCTCACCAAGAAGAAGATATCGATGTTCTCTGTCCAAGTTGAACACATCCCACGAACTCTCAATGTTTAAGCAGATGCTCTTTCACAATTAGCTTCCAGTGTCGGCATGGAAAGTGTTTAATATGTTCAAGTCGGATAGCAAGAACAACCATCCACTCAACTTCTGGAGGTACTTGCGATCGAAGTGGCAACATCATCAGAACCTCCGACATGGATTGATCCGATTATTGAATACATACAAACCGGGGTCTTACTCTCCGATCGAAAGAAGCTCGAGCCCTTCGAATTCTAGCTGCTCGGTTCACCATAGATAATGGAATATTGTACAAGAGAGGATACTCGGTTCCACTCTTAAAATGCATAGCTGAACCTAAATCCAAATATATTTTGGAAGAAGTCCACGAGGGAATTTGTGGAACACACCCTGGCGCCCAAGCTTTAGCTTATAAGATCTTACGACAAGGCTATTATTGCCCAACTCTGAAGTCGGATGCTGTAACCTGGGTAAGAAAATGTCCGAAGTGTCAAATATTTGCACCCAACGTCAATCGGTTTCCCGAGATACTCAAGTCGATTTACAGTCCTTGGCCTTTTGCTAAATGGGGGATCGATTTAATTGGTCCATTACCAACTGGAAAAGGTGGAGTAAAATTTTCCATAGTCGCTGTTGATTACTTCACGAAATGGGCCGAAGCAAAACCATTGGCCATAATAACCGAGCAGAAGGTCATTGATTTCATATTGAAGTCTTTATTATGTCAGTTCGGGGTGCCAAATTTCATCATTACCGATAATGGCAGGCAGTTTGAAGGAAGAAGACTTGAGTCCTTCTGCGAGGAATATGGGATAAAATATTTCTACTCTTCCCCGTATCACCCCCAATCCAATGGCCAAGTCGAAGCCATAAACAAAGTTATAAAAAATGGTCTCAAGGTTCGACTTGATGCAGCCAAAGGAGCCTGGCCTGAAGAATTACCTCACGTTTTATGGGCTTATCGAACAATTGCTCGAACTTCAACAGGCGAAACTCCATTCTCTTTAACGTACGGATATGAAGTTGTTATTTCCGTAGAACTCGGTGCACCAACATACCGAATTCAAAAGTATACCGAGGAGACCAACTCAGAAAACATGAAAGCAAATTTGGATCTGATCGACGAGCTTCGTACTCGTGCTGAATTGAAAAATGCTGCCTACAAGCATAGGAGCGAAAAATATGTCAATTCAAAGCTTAAGCCGCGCACATTTTGAGTTGGAGATTTAGTTCTTAAAAGAGTTATGGGGCCAGACCCGGGGCCTTTAAAGCCGAAATGGGAAGGACCATTCAAGGTTATTCAAGTACTCCCTCATGGTGCGTACCGAATTGCACACTCTGACGGAACTCCACATCAGTATCCCTGGAACGCCGTCTTTCTCAAAAAAATTTATCAATGATGTGTTGGAGATTGTCACGAATACCATCTTTTTGATAAGTCTTCTCTGTCACCTTTTGATGATGTTACCTTTTGATGAGACAAGAAGACCCTTTTGATGTAATATATTGCAGTATCTAATCATTAAAAATCCGAGTAACGAAAAGAGAAAAACTCGGTACCGAGTAACGCATTTACACTCGGTCTAGCTGGCACCTTATAAAACATCCAAATCCAATGATTGATTTGGTCAGGTTGAAGCTCGTCCTTTTGTCAAATCCGCAAAAAATGATTTGACAAGGTCCCATTGACAGCCGAACACACTTGGTTCGATTGGGGCCATTCTTTAACTAGACCGTGACGAAGTCTAGTGACCCTGTACAATCTCAACTATCACAAAATATGTTGAGTTTCTTGCTAGTTACTAAACAGCTAGCAAGTCGGTTCTATTTTTCAACCGAAGTTCACCAGAAAACCAAGTTGCCATCGGATTAAAACCTATCACTATGTTCCAAGTAACTCAACTCGGTAAATAGCTTAGTTTTTCCCAAAATATTTTATGTCTAAATCCTACGAAATTTGATAAGCTAATTCCGAGTTGAAGCATTGATTGTAATTGGAGTTCACCACACTTGGTCAAAAAATTTTTTTGCTAAGTAACAAAACACCAAAACAGAACAACTGAAATAAAAAATATTAAACAGTTGTTCATTCATTCAAATATTATCTAAATAAAGCAAAAATAATAATCATTCATTCATCATCAAACATAGTCGGAATAACATTGCAGCCTACTAAGGGTATCTAAATATTGGACCCCCGATAAAAGGAAAAACAAACAAACCGAACCAAGGTAGCAGGCAGAGTTGTTCCCTTTATCAGCTTTATCAACCCCACTACTCCCACCGACTTCGGAATCCACCGAGGACTTCATTTGATTGCGGAGCTGTTCGAGAATTTCATCTTCTTTGGCCTTCGCAACTGCATCAATTACGGCATCTGACACCGGGATGAGTTCATGTCGATGATCCCTTAACTCAGTTGAAGGAACATTCACCTCAGAGACAGTCTGAGCCTTATCAGCTATTTTGTCTGCATGTTTAGCTCTTTCCTCAGCATAAGCAACAACAGCCACATGAATTTGTTCTGGAGTCATGTCATCAAAGTTTTGTTCTACTACTACCTCGGCAAGGGTCCCGATGTAGAGGTCGGCCAATTCATTCCTCTTCTCTTTTTCTCCCTCCAAGATCATGTTAACATAAGCTCGGCGAAGACGGGCTTCGCGATCTTCGGTCAAAGGAGGTAGAGTTGGGTTTTATACCATCTCGTCGGCACGACGGAGCATCCATTCGCAAAACTCTTTCTCATCCTCATCAGCCTCGATGTGCATCCACTTAATCTCCATATTGAAGTCGTATTTCTCAAGTTTGCGAAAGAGAAAATGTCACAGCTCATCGACGTCATAAAGACCGTTATCGAAACGCTCAATGACCCACCGTAAATTAATACAGGTGTTCATTTCCAGATCTAAATCTGGACCAACAGCTTCACCCACAACTCCGACCTCAGCCTCCACTTCAATTTGCTCCTGACCGAGCTGATTCTTCTCGGTTGCAACAACCTCTTTACCTGCTAGCACACCGGCGTTATACATCAACTCTTCGTGAGTATTCTTCTCTTCCTCAAGTCTTGTCAACTCGGTCAGATGGACTTCCCAAGCTCGAATCAAATCCGCTTCTATTTCCGAACGACTTTTTCTAGTCTCTTGGTGCTCGGTTTTTTCCTTCATTAGCTTCTCATTCAGCACCTCTACCTTACCTTCAATATCCTTGTGACTCTGTTCAACGAAGGCCAAACGATTTCTCAACTCCTCAACCTCGGTTTGCAAAGTTTTTTATCAAGAGTCAAAGTCGCAATCTCACTTTGAGCACTTTCAATCTGTGCACTTTGTTCAGCTAATTTTTCTTTCAATCCTGCTTCAGATCTTGCAACATCTTCGCGCAAAGATACTAATTCAGCATCATGAAAAGCCACCGTATGTTTTTTGTCCTCCAACCGAGCAGATATTCTTCGGTGGTCATCCTCAACAACTACGAGGCTAATCAAAGCCCTCCCCATACACGCTTTGGCATAAGTTAGCCTTTGAACACTATACAAAGATGAGACACCAACATCTGATTTCGGATCCCAAACCATCAATGGGACCTGAGCTGCATTCAGAGCATTTTTCGGCAAAGATGACTTCTCAGTAATCCGAGGCGTTTTCACCAACTGAAACGTCCTAAACCAATCTTCGACAATTCCATTAGGAAGATTTAAGTTTTCCACCTTCTCTTCATCAAAAGACAAAAAAGATTTTTCGAAGATCGGGGATTCATCCGTATCCTTCCCTTTTTCTGGCGACCAGAGTCATGTTTCTTCTTGGACCTTCTCTCCTCGGTGCCGGGAGTTTCCTCAACATAAATCTCCTTCAACTTTTGTTTTTTCTTCCCCGACTGAGAGATCTCCATAGACTTCGGAGACGATTGTCTTTCTACAGCCACAACTTGAGTCGGCACGGTCGATGCTTGTACCAAAGTCAACTCAGTCAGATTAACATTTCTCTCTGGTTCAACTTGAATATCCATCTCCGTGTTCAAAGTCGGAATTGTTTCCGAGTTCTCAACCTCCTTTAGAAGTTCCATATGTTCCTTATTAATAACTGGAGCCGCCCGAGTTTCGACTTCAATAGGCTTTGGCGCGGCCAATTTTTTTCTCAAAGCCTTAACTAAGTTCCTTCTCGTCATACTCGTCAACCTCTGCGAACGACTCTTACCAATCTTACTTCGGAGCTCTTTGTTGGGAAACGTACGCCGGAATTCCTTCGCTGCTTCAACCGTCTTGATTCCCGAAAAGCCGAGTAAAGGGTAGTACACTGCAATGAAGACAAAGGTCATTAGGTTAAAGTTCAGTTCTGAGGCTCTTATAAAAGATTTTACGAAGTATCTCCGCTAACCAGGCTTAAATGAAGTATCAGTTGTCACCGGAGATAATCCCGCCGATTCAAGCCTTGCTTCTGAGATTAAGTCTTTGTAACCCCGTAAAGACTCTTTCAGCTTGAATAAGGTAGCCAACACCCCTCTGAATTCTGGACTCAATTTCGGCTCCTTTGTCCACTTCGCTACAAACACAAAAATCCTACATGTTAGTACACAAAACACAAAATAGTCAGAAAAACTAATATCAAAACCATCAAAGAAAACTTACAATATCCAGAAGAAATGTTCATTGGGATCGTCATGCCGTCTATAGGAGTCTCCTCGACAAAATCCACAGACTGCCAATCACCCCCGACCCATAACCATTCTTCTTGGAATCCATGAAGAGTATCCGGAACATCCTTTATCAACTCACCAATTTTAAAGCCAGTACCTGCTTTCGCACCAGCAAAAAAGCAACATGATGGTCCAGCAACTTTTCTATTCGAGCTTCTCTTTAAAGTGTAAATACTCCATATATCTGCACAGAAAGGCAACCCATATCCCTTCTCGTGTGCTAACACCATTAGTCCTATGATCTTTTTCCAACTATTCGGGGTAATCTGACAAAGAGCTAAACCCCAATCCCTCAGATAATCAATAATAATATTCGGCAAAGAAAATCTCAAACCCGACCTCAAGGATTCAAAAAAAAACTCCTACACAATCAAGAGGAGGGGAAGTAATTCTCTCACCAGGATACGGAGCAAATAATTTAACTGAGGGTGGAACTCGGATTTTTTCTCGCAACATAACTACATCGACATCAGTTAGAATACTCGACTCACCTTCGTAATCTACTGTTACATCGGGCCACCTCCTTTCCGGTCGTCTCCAATGATTCTCCAATACCATGGCATTCGCCTCCACCAACTCATCCTCTTCGGTACTATTAGGTTTTACCTCGAGATGGACAACATAACTCGGATCCCACCGATAGTATTCATAAACCAACTCGACAAGCTCGGAATCATGATACATGGAAACCGATGTCGAGACTGTTCTATCTGAAGAAGCCTCGCTACTGATGTCTTGTGAAGCCATGGTTCAAATCTCACAAGCGAACAGAAATGAAAGACAGAATGCAATAACCAAAAAATTACAAATAAGACTCACCCTCAAAGTCGAAAAGTTACAGCATAATTCTTGGACGACACAAAAATCACATTTAAAATGAAGTTCAGAGTATTATACAATTCTCAGGAGTTGCAAAAGCAAAAATTTCGTCAAAATACCAAAACAGATTATTTATAATTTGTGGATTTTGACCGTTACGTCCTTTAATTGGGGGTGCGTGAGTCCCACGCAAGACGTTCCCCTAGACGACGCGACCCTTCATCTGTCAGAACCTACACCATACGTTTCGGTCTAGGAAAACGTCCGTTATTCGCATTTACTCCAACGCGGCGCTTCACTATACGTCACATTAATTAATCATTCTGTTACACCGCCTCAAGGTTTCACACCTATTGAATGTAACGCCCCGTATTTTATTAAAGGAAAGTACTAGCTTTTAGTTTTAAGCTAGCCTTTATTAATAAATAATCATGTTTATGTTCAAGTTCAGGTTAATCAGTCAGTTATATTCCAAGTTCGACTATTAGT
>CACSLK010018944.1:6342806-6353118 GCA_902706635.1 Striga hermonthica | reverse complement strand
ACTCTGTTGAACGAAGGCCAGAAGATTTCTCAACTCCTCAACCTCGGTTTGCAAAGTTTTTCTATCAAGAGTCAAAGTCGCAATCTCACTCTGAGCACCTTCAATCTGTGCACTTTGTTCAGCTAATTTTTCTTTCAAGGCTGCTTCAGATCTTGCAACTTCTTCGCGCAAAGATACTAATTCAGCATCACGTAAAGCCACCATATGTTTTTTGTCCTCCAACCGAGCAGATATTCTTTGGTGGTCATCCTCAGCAGCTACGAGGCTAATCAAAGCCCTCCCCATACATGCTTTGGCATAAGTTAGCCTTTGAACACTATATAAAGATGAGACACCAACTTCTGATTTCGGATCCCAAATGGGACCTGAGCTGCATTCAGAGCATTTTTCGGCAAAGATGACTTCTCAGTAATCCGAGGCGTTTTCACCAACTGAAATGTCCTAAACCAATCTTCGACAATTCCATCAGAAAGATTTAAGTTTTCCACCTTTTCTTCATCAAAAGACAAAAAATATTTTTCGAAGATCGGGGATTCATCCGTATCCTTCCCTTTTTTCTGGTGACCAGAGTAATGTTTCTTCTTGGACCTTCTCTCCTCGGTGCCGGTAGTTTTCTCAACATAAATCTTCTTCAACTTTCGTTTTTTCTTCCCCGGCTGAGAGATCTCCATAGACTTCGAAGACGATTGTCTTTCTACAACCACAACTTGAGTCGGCTCGGTCGATGCTTGTACCAAAGTCAACTTGGTCAAATTAACATTTTTCTCCATTTCAACTTGAATATCCATCTCCGTGTTCAAAGTCGGAATTGTTTCCGAGTTCTCAACCTCATTTGGAAGTTCCATATGTTCCAGATTAATAACCGGAGCTGCCCGAGTTTTGGCTATTGGGCTTTGGTGCGGCCGATTTTTGTCTCAAAGCCTTGACTAAGTTCCTTCTCGTCATACTCGTCAACCTCTGAGAACGACTTACCAATCTTACTTCGGAGCTCTTTGTTGGGAAACTTATGCCGGAATTCCTTCGCTGCTTCAACCGTCTTGAATCCCGAAAAGCCGAGTAAAGGGTAGTACACTGAAATGAAGACAAATGTCATTAGGTTAAAGTTCAGTTTTGAGGCTCATATAAAAGATTTTACGAAGTATCTCCGCTAACCAGGCTTAAATGAAGTGTCAGTTGTCACCGGAGATAATCCCGCCGATTCAAGCCTTGCTTCTGAGATTAAGTCTTTGTAACCCTGTAAAGACTCTTTCAGCTTGAATAAGGTAGCCAACACCCCTCAGAATTCTGGAATCAATTTCGGCTCCTTTGTCCACTTCTCTACAAACACAAAAATCCTACCTGTTAGTACACAAAACACAAAATAGTCAGAGAAACTAATATCGAAACCATCAAAGAAAACTTACAATATCCAGAAGAAATGTTCATTGGGATCGTCATGCCATCTATAGGAGTCTCCTCGACAAAATCCACAGACTGCCAATCACCCCTGACTCATAACCATTCTTCTTGGAATCTATGAAGAGTATCTGGAACATCCTTTATCAACTCACCAATTTTAAACCCAGTACCTGCTTTTGCACCAGCAAAAAAGCAACATGATGGTCCAGCAACTTTCCTATTCGAGCTTCTCTTTAAAGTGTAAATACTCCGTATATCTGCACAGGAAGGCAACCCATATCCCTTCTCGTGTGCTAACACCATTAGTCATATGATTTTTTTCCAACTATTCGGGGTAATCTGACAAAGAGCTAAACCCCAATCCCTCAGATAATCAGTACAAATATTCGGCAAAGGAAATCTCAAACCCAACCTCAAGGATTCAGCAAAAACTCCTACACAATCAGGAGGAGGGGAAGTAATTCTCTCACCAGGATACGGAGCAAAATATTTAACTGAGGGTGGAACTCAGATTTGTTCTCGAAACATAACTACATCGACATCAGTTAGAATACTCGGCTCACCTTCGTATCTACTGTTACATCGGGCCACCTCCTTTCCGGTCGTCTCCAATGATTCTCCAATACCATGGCATTCGCCTCCACCAACTCATCCTCTTCGGTACTATTAGGTTTTACCTCGAGATGGACAACATAACTCGGATCCCACTGATAGTATTCATAAGCCAACTCGACAAGCTCGAAATCATGATTCATGGAAACCGATTCCGAGACTGTTCTATCTGAAGAAGCCTCGCTACCGATGTCTTGTGAAGCCATGGTTCAAATCTCACAAGCGAACAGAAATGAAAGACATAATGCAATAACCAAAAAATTACAAATAAGACTCACCCTCAAAGTCGAAAAGTTACAGCAGAATTCTTGGACGACACAGAAATCTCACTTAAAACGAAGTTCAGAGTATTATACAAGTACCAGGAGTTGCAAAAGCAAAAATTTCGTCAAAATACCAAAACAGATTATTTATAATTTGTGGATTTTGACCGTTACGTCCTTTAATTGGGGGCGCGTGAGTCCCACGCAAGAAGTTCCCCTAGACGACGCGACCTTTCATCTGTCAGAACCTACACCATACGTTTCGGTCTAGGAAAACAACCGTTATTCGCATTTACTCCAACGCGGCACTTCATTATACGTCACATTAATTAATCTTTCTGTTACGCCGCCTCAAGGTTTCACACCTATTGAATGTATCAAGCGAGATGATATCAAGTGTTCTCACTTCAGTCCGCCTTACCGAAAATCATCCTCCACTCCGGAATACCAACAAATATCAAACAGTTTGACACGTCGGATCAGATATCTTTCTCGGTTTGTCATTATCAACGATCACAACTGTGTGTAATCGTTAATATCAGGGGCCTCTCTGTTATTACGCGACCTGACGAACCTTGATTAAAACCGAGCCGAAGGTTTACTTAACAAATAAGAGTGTAATAACTACCCGTTCAACCAAATTGATTCCACCTCGGTCTAAATCCGAACAACGTCTCACATCGGTTCTGATCAACGTCCAAATACCGAGATGAATCTCAACCGAGGTCATCAAAATCAAAACTGATAAGACACCCTCATTATGCATCCGCATATCAAGGCATTCAACATGATATCAGGTGGGACCCGATGACAATGTCGCCCATCAAAAGTAGCTTTACAGAAAAGGCATCGTACAAATCCCAATGTTTGTATCCAAAAGATACTATAAATAGCTAATCTGTATACTTGTACGGGGATCAAATCCTGAAAATTTTCAACAAGAAACACGTAACAGCTCACTGTAGCTTTTCACCTCGGTTCACCTCAAACTGGGCCATCGTCTTCGTTTGATTACGCAATTTCTTTGAATTACTCACATAAATTGATCCAGCATCAGTGTAAACCCATTGTTTTACTCCACATAACAACAATTTGGCTTCGATTCGCTTAAATAAAATTTCTGATAATTCCAAGGCTCGGTGTTGTAAATATAACTGATACTTGGCTAGATAAATCTGACTTTAATAATTAAAATCGAATAAAATCTCTATGGCTTAGATTTTAATATTTAATTATTCAATCTAATGCAAATACATATAATAAATGCATCAAATTAAAAAACTAGCTATTTATGAAAATAAAGTCGAGCTCCATAAATAGTAACTAATATTCTGGGCGTTACAATCTATCCTCCTTAAAATATTTCCGTCCTCGGAAATGCTAAAACTAAACATCAGTCCGACTCGACTAGAAACTAGGAATTGAAAAGTACATATTACTAATCAGAACTGAAACTCTGGATAACGAGCGCGGATCTCATCCTTCCGCTCCCAAGTGGCCTCGGCCTCGGGTTGCCGTGGCGGTCTAGCGAACGCGGGCTAGAGATACATCTCTACTCCTCAGCCGTTGGACCTTTCGGTCCACAATCGCTACCGGCTGCTCCTTGTAAGTCAGGTTCTGCTCGACCTCGAGCTTTTTGAAATTCAACACGTGCCTTAGATCATGCACGTAATTTCTCAACATCGAAACGCGAAAGACGTTGTGCACACCCGGAAGCTCGGGTGGCAACGCCAAACTGCATACTACCTCGCCCACTCGATCGAGGATCTCGAATGAGCCTATATAATAGGGATCTCAGGCTGACACTATGGTCTCGGATACTCCATGGAATTGAGTAATCCCACAGACGTAAATACTTAAAAACTGCTCCATTGTCATCGTCATCCTCACGGGCAAACGCGGGTCGACTTCGCCAGTTGGTCCACAACTACCCAAACCAAATCGAGCTGCTCTTTTGAATTGGGTAGTCCCGTAACGAAAACCATGGTAACGTGCTCCCACTTTCACAACGAAACCTCTAATGGTTGCACGAAACTGGGTGGAACTTGTTCTTGGCATTCACCTGCTGGCGAACCAAGCACTCTTCTAAGAACTTGGAAATGCTAACTAAGGTATATGACAAAACTCTAAACTTCAAGTCTAAGATTTGTAACTCTGAATTTTGTCTTCCTCCTGCTAGTGATCTCGGCTATGCCATGGCAACTCCGGTATCAAGCCTCCAGGTAAATTTGGACTAGTGACTCTTATTTCAAGCCTCCATAATTTACCCGGCCTTATGGCTGTTATACACCGTTAACCCAAGTTCAAGAACTAGGGTCTCTGTCTGGATACTACTATAGGGCGGTACCGGCATCTTCCGGTCTCGCTGGTACTCGTTCGCCATGGGGACTCGCTAAAATCTCACTACGTGCCTTAGATTAAATCCAAGACAAAAATTTAGAAACTATACTGGGGAACTTCAAAAGAAGCTCATCTATACTCTTAGCAGTATCGCCTTAACTATGGCGATACTTCTGGACTTAGAGAGGCCTACTACTCGGCTCTCTATCTAGCGTACTTCTGCCATACAGTGGCCGAAGGCCCTATATCACGGGTCAACTCAGATCAACGTGAGGCTCGTCTAAGGCTTCCACGTGTTCGAGCTCGAGCACATCTTCTCGAATTCGAGACGTGGGGAAAAATCGCTCAACATTCCCCGAGAATTCCGACGACAAAGCCTCAACTGTTAGGCTTATCTTGCTGTCTTGGCCACATGTCGAAAAATGACTAGGGTACTCTGAAAGTTTTTCTGTGGCTGGCCTATACGCGAATTTTGTCGGTTCAGGGTTGCCTTAGTTTCTGCATGGATAATCGATCTCTTCTATATTGTCTATCGGTCTACTATTGACCGAGAATCTTTCTCTCGCTATTTCTTCTTTGTACGTTATCTTTCCACACTTGTGTCCGCACAAAATTGTACGTTTCTATGTCAATCGACATTTATTAATTTATCTTAGTAGTAAATTGCTCTTCCGAACGAATTTGTCATTCAAAACGCAAGCATCTGGGCGTTCTGATTGTCCATCGATCTATAATATTGATGAGGACAACTAGCAATTGCGGTTCGACTAGCTGTGACCCAGCTCCTGACGATGCAGTACGTTGCACACGGTACGTTGCATGCGGCTTACCCACTACCTGGGGCCCACGGGCGTGGAACACCTGCATGATATACCTGCGAGTGATGTACCTGCGGCGTCAGTATTGCCTGCAGTCATAACACAGTCGTGTCCACGTCTTATGCTAGTGGCTTAATGGTACTGCAGCGCTGAGTTAACTCGGCGCACTACTACTGGATCTAACTTCTTCTTGATACAAATCGAGGGTCTCACTACTTATATGGGTAAAATTTACCCAAAGGGTACTTAAAATTTCAAAGTGGTGGCTTTTCTGTTCTTTCTTCCTTCAACGTCTATTCTAAACTAGTGATGTTGTACACCACTAGTACTTAGAGATGACTTCATAACCTCAACTTTCTCGTGTTTTCTGATCTTGAGGCTTCGGGCTCCTCAACTTCTCATAGAGGATGTCCGAGCTTCAAGTTCAATCTTGGAACTTGTTGTATTCCCGCATGGGTCGACAACTTCTCGACTCTCAAAGGTGAGTGCTTACTCTTCTCCTTAAGTCTACATAACTTTTGGTAATTAGTGCTCATCTCTTTTCTTCACGAACCATCGGGCGCACCCTAGGGTGATGCTCTTGGTCTAACAATTCACAATTTGGATCTGGGTCTTCAGTTCTTCCAGCTTCTTGGCGTCTTGGTCTTCAGCTCTTGTAGCTTCTTGGTGTCTGGGTCTTCAACTATTGCAGCTTCTTGGAGTCTCTCGGTTTGGCGCTCTTGACACGGGTCCTTCTCCATCATCATGTCAATCAAATTTCATTTTTCGGTCAGGTGGTCTTCTCTGTAACATTTTGAAAATACGTACACGTGATTGAAAATACTGGTTACTCTTCAGGCGTTGTCAGTGAAGTGTTCTCTCTCTTCATGGCTTCTAGAATTTTCCTATCGGCATATCGTCCATCTGCCCACAACTTCCAACTCGAGAGTTGTGCCATTCGGCACAGGTATGCGAAATTTACAAGTCTTCGACTTCTTAAACATGCTATCTCAACTTCCACGTGTGAGGAAGTTGGTTCTCCTTCTTGAATCATGGTGGTTGCGAACTCCCACTCGACTTTCATTAAATTCTCTCCAAACTGTCGTCTGAGTATTCTCATACTATTGGAACTTTCTTGGGTGACGGAGTCAAAACATGACTCAACGTGCAATCCTCTCTCTAGCTTCCTTTAAACTGGGTCTCCTCTTCCTCTAACTACTAGAGATCACCTCATATGGAAAATATATCTGCTATGGTTCAACTTCAAGCCTCCATCATTTCTCCCAGACTCATGGCTTTTATTTCAAGCCTCTAGGACTTACCCGGATCTATGACTCTTATACACTGAAATCTATTACTTCTTATACTAGCTGGAAGGCATCTTGTCAACTCAAGTGAGGTAACCTCTAGAGTTAGAACTCAACTCAAAGTTTACATAGTTCAAACAATGGAAAGTCCACTGTTTTATCTATGTGTTGCAAACCATCGACTTATTAATCTAACTTTCACAAGTGTCAAATTATAGCAATAACTTGATTTTTGCGGTCCTTATATTATGGAATGCACTGAAATTTCGATCTCAACTTGAATTTTATTTTTTTTAACGGAGTTCCAAAAATATGCATAAATTCCCACAACAAAAGTATTACGGTTTCACAGAATAGAGATAACTAAACTATACGCATCTTCTTAAGTCTTCTGGATCTACTTCTAGTGGTGACGGGCGTAGGCGTTGGCACATCCTCCTCCTTGTTGATCCTAGGTCGGCTATTGCTTGTTGGGTCCTGCATTTCTGGCAGAATTTACTGAAATGTAATATTTATTCCGTCTTAACTCTAAGGTTTGAAATCAATCTTATTGCACTAATATATTGCCACGGTTATCCTCGATATGTAGAAAAAGATACTTTTCCACAACATAATCGAGACTGTTTCTAGGGTTATATTACGCTGCCCCTCATGAAAGTCAATGGTAGAGCGTACAAATAATTGACTCTGCTGAAATTCTGACTGAAACAGTATAGCCGATTAATAAATAGCTACACTATACTTTAATAATTTATCGGATTCTGAAATCACCTAGCTTTGCTAGAGTTCCGGTTACACTAAAATCTTCTAAGTTCTAGCTAGAGTTCTGACTAGAATTCTTAAATCTTAATCGAAGGATAGATCGTACGCCCCTAAAATAATCTGACTAGAATTGAATATGCATTCGCAAATAATAAAAGTTGTACAGGTGACGTACCTCGGAGTCGGCGTGGCGTGAGCGTGGTGTGATCATATCTCACTGAAATTTCAGTATACAGAACCACTAAGTGGCTCTGAAACTAACTGTAACACCCCGCCTAGACTTACTAAAATCAGAGTAAATTTTTCGCGCTATAAATGGAAAGCACTGCTTTAAATTTTCGAAAAACTCATATTAATTTTTTGAAAATGCTTTAAACTTTAATATGCAGGATGCTACTCAACTTTAATCTTAAATCTTTAAACTTTAATATCTATAAACTGCTCATGCAACCTAGTATAATTCATTACTCTAAGGCGCCATGAACATCTCAGGATTTAAGCATGCATAGACTAAAATTCTGAAATACTGAAATAGTAATTTGAAATTCTGAACAACTAAAATACTAATCTGAAATTCTAAAATACTGAAATAATAATCTAAAGTTTTGAAATACAGTTCTAGAGTGCGGAAGCAAATATAGGTTCAAACATCAATGGCAAACAGAAAATAAGCGAAACATAAATAAAGCATAATTAATTCAAACAATTCAAAACATGACATAACACAAATATCCTGACTGATGACCACCACCACATCCGGCTCACGCTCCACGCGGGGCTCCATCACCTGAAAAATAGGGTAGTGGGGAGGCGTGAGCACAAAGGAATCAACGGTGCTCCGCCAGGACCGACACTGAATACTCAGCACAATTAATAACAAACTATGAAATCAACATATATATGAATAAACTGGTCTGGCTATGGGACTAACGGTAAATCGGTACTCATGTGCACACACTGGGGGTCCCCTCCCACAAAAATCCAGGAAATACACTAATTACCCCATCTAGACGCTAGAATTAGGATGGGCCCTAATCACACACATCGAAGTCATAACTGAAATACTGAAATATTGACCAAGACGGGATCACTCATCCATCTCGGTCCTTCAATTTAAACACATATAGATCTCAGACATGGTAAATTATTAAAAGCGATGAAATACACAGTACATGGTCCCCACCTAGAAGACGGCGAATTCGAATGCTGAGATATCTGAAATATGCTGTGTAGCAGACGGAGGCTCGACTCTCCTCAAGCTACAAATTATGAGCGAAATATTCTAAGTACTAGGCTCAGAATAAAACTCAAACCTTTAATATCTTATTGACTAGGTTCGCTCACTCTGCTTAAAAATCATTTTAGAGATTTACGAGCTGATTTTGAAAATATTATTGTCTTTGAGGCATTCTAGAGTTCCCTGAAATATTTCTAAGTCTGGAACTAAAATCTGACTGAAATCTAAACTATATCTAGATCTTTGATCTATCTGAAATCTTAACTTTATGAAATCTTAAATATACCTGAAATCTTAAATATATCTGAAATCTTAGCTATATCTGAAATTCTATCTGAAATATATATCTGAAATTCTATCTCTGAAATTCTAGCTAAAATTCTATCTATGAAATTCTATTTGAAATATATATCTGAAACATATATCTAAAATTCTATCTCTGAAATTCTATCTGAAATTTTCGAACCGTCCGGACTGCCCGGGATGATTCGGCTGAAGTGGACCGACGGCTCACTCGGAGCCGATCGATCATTCGCTTGACTATGTGCAGCTTGGTTTGACCGTGGTCCGAGTTCGGCGTGGCAACTCGAGCCGGCACGAACTCGACTGACACGGCTTAGCTGATGCACGGGTTTGGAACGGTGCCACGGTCACTGACGCAGGGGCGTGCTTGGACCACGGCTAACGGAAACGACGCATAGACGGTAGGTCGGATGGACTCGGTGCACGGGCACGCACTCGGGGGTTTGGACTCGGACTCGGTGCACGGGCACGCACTCGTCGGTTCGGCTCCAACGGTCGAACAAGAGACGGTCACGTGCGCGAGACGACGATACGCATTACGAATTGACGATACGACGGCTAATAATTATTCAGGCGGTACTAGAGTTCAGACATTTATAATCAGATCCAGAAAAAATACCCGGTTATCGAAACTGGATAAAACTAGGGTTTCGATTCTCGAAGGTCCTAACTCATTTAAGGCCGATAATAAATATATATATATATATTTATATATATATATATTATGCAATTCATATTTATTTTTAAAATCAACAACTGAAGCTAAAATCATATCCGGCTAATTTTCTAAAATATCGAGTTAACGGATAAAGTCCCGATCTTATAACTAAGTCCAACGGTGTCCAAAATTCATGAAATTCGAATCGTAGCATCCTCAATATATTAATAGTCAACGGTCAACATAACAAGTCAAACGGTAACTCCTAATCCAGTCAACTCCAAATTACTACGACTGGTCAACACCTTTGACTGACTCGTTTTCCTACCAAACAATGTCCGAATATTATTAAATTTGAACCAACGACTCGTTTACCTACCAAAGAAATTAATGGTATTTATTTCAATATTTTATTGAAATTATTTAACGAGTCTCGAAAAATAACTTTAAGCCTGTATGTCCCGTTTTATTCAAAATTCGCTCAAATCACCGATTCAACACTTTTATAATATCTCAACGATTATATCTAAGCCATTTGGAGAAGGATTCGAGCCAAACTACCTTAACCGACTCGAATCGAAGGTTGAAAAGTCGCGAGAGCTAGGGAAAATGGCTCGGAGGAGCAAAACTGGGTA
>CACSLK010018944.1:6330526-6341655 GCA_902706635.1 Striga hermonthica | reverse complement strand
CTCCGATTCGCTTAAATAAAAATTTTGGTAATTCCAAGGCTCGGTGTTATAAATATAACCGATACTTGGGCTAGATAAATCCGACTTTAATAATTAAAATCGAATAAAATCTCTATGGCTTAGATTTTAATATTTAATTATTCAATCTAATACAAATACATATAATAAATGCATCAAATTAAGAAACTAGCTATTTATGGAAATAAAGTCGAGCTCCATAACTAGTAACTAATATTCTGGGCGTTACAGAACATCATCTTGCAGTCGCTCCCGGATTCATATTCTAACTTCATAGTGAATTATAATATGAATAATACGAGAGCGAAATTGCCTGAGTTGCACAACATGCTTAAGACTTACGAGTCATCTACTTCCAAAGGAAAGGTTGTACTCATGGTGAGTACTTCTGCTAGATCTAACCCAAAGGGTAAGAATAAGCAGAAGAAAGGGGCTAAAGTTGCTTCCAAGCCCGCAGTTGTGAAACCTAAGAGAGGCGTTAACAAGAAGCCGAAATTGTCCAAGGATACATGTCTCTTCTGTAAGGAGAAAGGACATTGGAAGAGAGACTGTGAGCGCTTCAAGGCACTAGGTGCTGCGAACGTCACATCAGATATGTTTGTCATTGAGATAAATATGTCTATAAGTAACATGCACTGCTGGGTATTTGATACCGGATGTGGCTTACACATTTGTAATAATGTGCAGGGGCTCACTAGTAGCAGAGTGGTTAGACCGGGTGAAGTCGACCTGCGCATGGGGAATGGAGCATGAGTTGCTGCTGAACGCGTAGGGATTTATAGATTAGACTTACCATCGGGTCTCAAGCTAGAACCGAATAATAGTTATTTTGTTCCCTCGATTACGAGGAATATTATTTCCGTTCTGATGTTAGACATTGAAGGGTTTTCCTTCCATTTCGCTAATAATAATTGTTATTTTTCGCTTAATGGTGTTGTTTATGGGAATGCTCCTCTTGTGAATGGTTTATATATGCTTGATTGTAGACATGATATTCCAAATGTACAAAACAAACGTATTAAATTAAGTAATCCGAAAAATCCCACCTTCTTATGGCATTGTAGACTTGGTCACATCAATGAGACGAGAATTGCAAGGATCAGTAAATTAGATTACTTAACACCATTCGACTTTGAGTCGTATGCAAATTGTGAATCTTGTCTTAAAGGAAAGATGACAAATAAGCCCTTTTTTGGGAAAAGGACACGAGCCAAAGAAGTGCTTGAGTTGATCCACACAGATGTATGTGGACCATTTCAAACTCAAGCTATAGGAGGTTTTTCGTACTTCATCATCTTTATTGATGATTTTTCAAGGTTTGGTTATGTGTATCTTATGAAACATAAATCGGAAGCCCATGAGAAATTCAAGGAGCACAAGGCTGAAGTAGAGAAACAACTTGGCAAAAGTATCAAGTCCCTTTGATCTGATCGAGGAGGAGAATACTTGAGCACTGAGTTTCTTTATTACTTGAAACTTCATGGGGTCCAATCGCAATGGACACCTCCTGGAACTCCTCAAATGAATGGAGTTTCTGAAAGGAGAAATCGAACCTTATTAGATATGGTTAGATCCATGCTAAGTTTCTCGACTCTTCCAACATATCTTTTGGGTTATGCTTTATTGAATTCAATCTACATTTTGAATAGAGTTCCATCAAAATCAGTTACAAAGACACCATATGAGATGTGGCATGGCAAGAGGCCTGTACTTTCACATATGCGAGCATGGGGCTGCCCAGCATATGTAAAGTAACTTTTGACTGATAAATTGGAATCTAAAAATGAGAAATGTTATTTTGTGGGGTATCTGAAAGAAACACGAGGGTACTATTTCTATCTTCCTTGGGAACATAGAGTAATTGTCTCTAGACAGGCGACATTTCTAGAAGAAGATTACGTCTTCAAGGAACAAGGTCGTACTATGATAGAACTTGAAGAAATTCAAGAAACTCAAAATAACACTGAGGTTCAAGATTTGTCATTTGGTAATGATATTGACATGGAGGGAGGTGTTGGTGATTCCCTTAACGGAAATTTATCGGTTGCCGAACAATTTCTATCTAGTGGGAGTAATATAGAAGAAACTGTAGAAGTGCAGGATACTCAAATACAACAAACACATAATGGCTTGGATGCCACATCTCCGGAAACACATGAAAATGTTATTTCTGAGAACCCTCCAATTGTTGAACTAACCAATGTGCAAGAACTTTTCACGATCAACATGTACAACCACAAACGCAAAACATTGAACTCCGTAGGTCGACTAGGACTCGTCGTGAACCAATTAGATTGTCTCTCCTCTTGGAAGATTACGACGACATAGATATCCCTGATAAAGATGAGCCTAGGACTTACAACGAGGCTATGTCAGACATGAACTCGAAGAGGTGGCTTGAAGCCATGAAATCTGAAATGGACTCGATGTACACAAATCAAGTTTGGAACTTGGTTTATTTGCCAATTGGGGTTAGACCTATTGGATGCAAATGGGTTTTCAAAAGGAAAATAGATGCAAATGGCAAAGTACAAACCTGCAAGACTAGATTGGTTGCAAAAGGTTATAGTCAACGTGAAGGCATTGACTATGATGAGACTTTTTCACAAGTTGACAAAATTAAGTCCATTCGGATTTTACTTGCAATAGCTGCATACCATGACTATGATATTTGGCAGATGGATGTTAAAATCGCTTTCCTTATGGGAACATGGAAGAGGATGTATATATGATACAACATGAAGGTTTTATATCCAAGTCAAATCCAAAATTAGTTTTCAAGCTAGAGAGGTCCATTTATGGACTTAAGCAAGCCTCTATGAGTTGGAATGTCCGTTTTGACAAAGCCATTAAATCTTTTGGCTTTGTGAGAAGCAATGTGGATCCATGTGTTTATAGTATGCACGATGAGAGTACTGTTGTTTTTCTTGTCATATATATGGATGACATACTAATAATGGGAAACACATACTCCTCATATGCAGTCAGTGAAGGATTGGTTATCAGGTACCTTCATGATGAAGAACTTGGGTGAAGCTCACTACATTCTTGGAATTATGATCTATCAAGATAGGCCTAATAGAATGTTGGGACTTTCACAGTCCACCTACATAGATAAGGTACTAAAGCGTTTTTCCATGGAAAACTCTAAGAAAGGGAATTTTCCTATGGGTCATGGCATCAAGTTGTCAAAGAAGGATTGTCCTTCTACTGATGTTGAACTTGAGCGCATGAAGAAGATACCATATGCTTTGGCAATAGGATCTATCATGTATGCTATGACATGCACAAGGCCAGATGCGGATTATGCGCATAGTATCACCGACAGATTCCAACAGAATCCTGGGGAGGAACATTAGAAGGCCGTTAAGACTATTCTTAAGTACCTTAGACGTGCTGGAACAAGCTGATGAGGTGGTCCTTCCAACGGATCGATATCGGATACCAAACACATACTTAAATGATTTCAAAAAAACCTAATCATGCTCCTAAAGAACGAACAAAGATAAACCATTCTTCGAGGCTTTGATTCGATTTGAGCGATCTTCTAGTCTGTGTCCCGACCACGCTTGGACGCCGGATGCAAAGACGGTCCTCCAAACTGCAGCAAGGAGCGGATTGCTTTTGTTGTTCTCTGAACCCCTCACGTTTCCTTCCTCTTCCACGTTTTCTGTGGTGGCTGAAGACGTGATCAGTGTCTTAGGGTTCAAGAAAGTGTGCAAGCTCTCTTTTTATAGAGTCCTTGGGCCAGACTAGGGATCTCTTAAAAGGTATAGGGTTTGGGCTCCCTACAGGCCCAAATTCTTATGTTCAGCCCAGAACACAATTTGGCCTATCAATATTAATTCATTCCACTAGAGAATTAATATTGCACTCCCGTCCTATCCCGAAATGAATCAGGGATTCTATTAGACTCGATATAATTCCCCGTGTTTAAGATATCTCACGTCCATTAATTATTAAAGCTTCTGACTGCTTTAATTAATCAATATCTTTTATTCCTTAAGTAGTACCACTCAACCTTATTATCGTACGTATTAAATCCACCTGCAGGGTTTATACGATAATCCTTATGAGTTCCTTAAGGGCACGTCATCAACCTAGATGTCCAGGATACGGTGCCCCAATGCCAATAAATAGATATCATGCAGATAATGTTGTTACCCAAGATACAAAGCATATTGAACCAATACTTGGCTCTGGCCCATGGTAAATCAAAGTAACAAACAAATATCCCACATATCTAAGTATCACAATTAGGGTTAAGAATTAGTAGAGTCACCGAGACCTAGGTTCTTCATGATAGTCAAAACAGAAGAACACGTCTCAACTGTGATCTATTCAATGCGACGCATCGCACTAGTATAAACCAATAGCAAAGACAAGCTATATCCAGTTTATGCTACAACCTAAACCGATAGTCATCTCCATAACTATCTCAGTTGTGAATACCATTTATATCTTATAAGGGACCGACAATGTAATCTTCTGTGTGACTACTAACACACCACATTATCTACAATATAAGATAATTGGACATTTAGCATACAAGCAATCACAAAGAAAGCAACAATGTAAAAACATTTATTTCAGTCGAATGGAAAATCGAATAAATACAATCCAAAAGCTCACATAAAAGCTTGCTTTACTGTATACCCCAACAATCTCCCACTTATACTAAAGCTAAACTTTTAGTATATAAACACATGTCATAACAATTCTCCCACTTATACTCAAAGTCTAGCTGCAACACATCGTAAACCAAGACCCTCAACGTATTTCTAGAAGACATTGACAGTCAGAGTCTTCGTGAAAGGATCAGCTAAGTTATCCAACGATGCTATCTTCGTCACAACTACATCTCCTCGTTTCACGATCTCTCGTATAAGGTGGTACTTTCTCTCGATGTGTTTACTGGCCTTATGTGCTCGAGGTTCTCTTGAGTTTGCGACTGCACCAGCGTGTCACAATAAATTGTGATACACCTAGGCACACTCGAAGATACCCCTAAGTCCAGTAAGAAGCTCCTAAGCCAAATAGCCTCCTTTGTTGCTTCTGAAGCAGCAACGTATTTGGCTTCCATGGTAGAATGTGCGATGCATTTCTGCTTCACACTCCTCCATGAGATCGCTCCGCCTCCCATCATAAACACATAACCCGAGGTCGACTTTCTCTTATCTCGATCAGCTTGGAAATTAGAATCTGTGTAACCCAAAGGAATTAGACCGTCTGACTGATAAACAAGCATATAATCCCGAGTTCTTTTTAGATACTTGAGAATATGCTTTACCGCAGTCCAGTGTCCTTGACCAGGGTTAGACTGATATCTCGCAACCATGCCAACCGCATAGCAAATATCAGATCTCGTGCACAGCATGGCATACAAAGGCTTCCTACAGCCGAAGCATTAGGAACCTTAGCCATTTCCTCTATCTCCTTTTGTGTCTTCGGACACTTATCCTTAGATAGAGGAACTCCATGCCAAAAAGGTAGCAACCCTTTCTTGGAGTTCTGCATGCTGAAACGAGCAATCACAGTATCAATGTAAGCAGCTTGAGATAGACACAACATTCTCTTCTTCCTGTCACGAATGACCTTGATTCCAAGAATGTACGATGCCTCACCCAAGTCCTTCATTTGAAACTGTTCTGAAAGCCATACCTTTATGTCTGACAAAATCTTGACATCGTTACCGATGAGAAGAATATCATCTACGTATAGTACTAAGAATACCACTATGTTTCCATTGCTCTTTTGGTATACACAACTTTTGTCTTGACATTGATCAAATCCATAGGACTTGATCACCTCGTCAAAACGAATATTCCAAGACCTAGAAGCTTGTTTTAGTCCATAAAGAGACTTCTTTAGCTTCCATACTCGATGCTCTTGGCCTTTCTTCACATAACCCTCGGGTTGCTGCATATAGATGTCTTCATCCAAGTTTCCGTTAAGGAAAGCTGTCTTGACATCCATTTGCCAAACCTCATAGTCCATGTGACTTGCTATGGATAAGAGAATCCAGATCGACTTAAGCATGGCTACCGGTGAGAAGGTCTCATCATAATCGATTCCCTCTTTCTGAGTGAAACCCTTCGCAACCAGCCGTGCTTTGAAGGAAATAACCTTCGCATCAGATCCTCTCTTACGCCTATAGACCCATTTGCACCCAATGGCTTTCTTGCCTTCAGAAAGGTCCCTAAGGTCGTACACATCCATAGCATCTATAGATTCAATCTCAAAATCCATAGATTTTTGCCAAGAATATGCATCTACGTCTTGGATTGCCTCTTTGTAGGTCCAGGGATCACTATCATGCTCTTCACTTGGGATCAAGTCTGAAGACTCTCCCACAAACATGAAACGATCGGGCTGACGAACAAACCTCCCACTACGATGAGGCAATTCAGGTGTAAATACATCAGAGTCAACACGTTGTGTAGTTTCTTGTGGTATATCCTCTTGCACACTCGGTATACCATTGTCTGCCCTCAACTCTTTGAGAATAATCTTACTCTTGGATTTATGCTCACTCATATAGTCATCCTCTAAAAATCGGGCATTGGTGCTAACCACTACCCTCTGATATTTAGGGCTATAAAAGTAACCACCTCTCGTTCCCTTTGGGTAACCTACAAACAACCGTACTTCTGTTCTAGGTGCCAACTTATCAGCTTCCTTATCCAACACATGTGCTGGGTAGCCCCAAATCTGAATGTGGTTTAAACTGGGCTTGCGCCCGGACCGCAATTCTATTGGAGTTTTCGGAACTGATTTAGAAGGTATAAAGTTAAGAAGGTACGCCGCCGTTTCCAAGGCATATCCCCAAAACGAGGTAGGTAATGAAGCATAGCTCATCATCGATCGCACCATTTCCAACAGTGTCCTATTCCTTCTCTCTGCTACGCTATTCTGTTGGGGAGTACCAGGCGCAGTCAGCTGGGATGTAATCCCATTCTTTAATAAGTATTGTCTAGATTCATTGCTAAGGTATTCGCCACCACGATCAGATCGCACTAACTTAATACTTTTCCCTTGACAGTTCTCCGCTTCTTCCTTGAACTTGTCAAAGCATTCAGACTTGCGGCACATCTAGTAAATGTACTCATATCTTGAGTAATCGTCAATGAAAGTAACGAAATACTCAAAACCACCTCTAGCTTGAATAGACATAGGCCCACACAAATCAGAGTGAATCAATTCCAACATCATTGGACCTATTCCCCTTGGCCTTAAAGGGCCTACAAGTCATCTTGCCTTCCAAACAGGATTCGCAGACTGGAAATGGTTCAACTTGGAAAGATTCCAAGAAGCCATTACCTACCAGCCTTTGGATCCTCCTTAGATTGGCATGACCCAACCTTAGGTGCCAAAGATATGTCTAATTCGACTGAGAAGGTTCCTTTCTCTTGTTTAGTGATGAAGATGCATGAGCCTCAGTCACAGTATGATATGCACAAGTAATAGTATAAAGATTGTTAACCAACATGCCAGAACAGATAAAAGAGTTATTTCTCATAATAACAACATTACCATGAAAAATAACTGAATATCTATCCAAAAACAGCTTCGAAACCGAAATTAAATTCTTCCGAAAACTCGGCACGTACGAAACGTTATTTAATACTGAAACAGAATCAGAAAAAGATAAGTGCACATCTCCCATTGCAATCACCGCCACTCGTGTAGCGTTGCCCAAGCTGATGGTAATCTCGCCCTCACTGAGCTGCCTTCTTTGTAGAAACCCCTGCAAAGTATAACAAACATGATCAGTGGCTCCTGTATCTACTACCCAAGAACTGGTAGAACAAGCCGCAAAGCATGTTTCGACAACTAAAGCAAGAGACGTACCAGGAGCGTCCTTGGGGGGACAATCTGACTTCCAATGTCCTGTCTTGTTGCACTTGAAGCACTTGCCTTTCGGTTTCACCACGCCACCAGAAGGCGCTACCGCTTTACTCCCACCACTCCCACTACTCCCACTGGTTCCACCACTCTTTTTCTGCACTTGCTTTTTCTTCTTCCCGCCTTTCGACGAAGAAGGTCCAGCTTGTACAGAAACATGAGCCTGTGGTCCCCTTCCCATAAGACCCTCCGCTGCAACCAAGTCCGTAAGAAGCTCGGCTAGAGTATAGCCCTTCTTATTCATGATTGCATTCAGGCAGAAGTTCTCATAGGACTTTGGGAGCGAGTGCAGGATGATATCGATCTTGGCTTCGCCATCGATATTTTCTCCGAGCACATCGATCTCATTCAGATATTCCATCATCTTGAGAACATGCTCTCGCATAGAAGCTCTCTCTGGCATGACAGAAGACATAATCATTCTCATAGCCTCAAACTGAGCAGCCCTATCTTGCTGACCAAAGAGTTCCTTGAGGCTCAACATCATGTCAGCAGCAATAGGCATGGTGTGATGCTGCTGTTGCAAAACATTTGACATGGATGTCAAGATGTAGCAACGAACCATCTCATCAGCCTTATGCCACTTCTGATGAGCCTCCCATTCCTCTTCAGTAGATTGGGCGCTCAAAGGAGAAGGAGCAGGAGTGGTGAGCACAAACTTGTACTCATCAGCAACACGGACAATATCCAGATTTCTCTTCCAATCCAAATAATTTGGACCAGTAAGCTTGTTTTGATTGAGAATGACCATAAGCGGATTGAATGACATGATGAATAGTTGAAATAAATAATTGCATACACGTTAGCAATAATTCACATAAATTTGACGTAAAAAATATGGAAACCTTCAAAAACTATTATTTAATGCAACCTTCGACAACTCAACGAATACACATGCAAGCCACGTTGGGTGGACGTTTACAAATATTTCAATTAAGCAGACACCCAGTCATTAATCTCAATTGCACGCCAACCTGCCCTTACGGCGAATGAAATTAATAGTCGAAACTTTTAACACTGGCCATGTGAATTAAAACAAGGACTCCGTTGGGGAGTTATATTAAAATTCACATCTAAGTGATGACCACAATTTAACCCCAAGAACAATCATCCACAATTGATGAACCTACCGACGGGGAAGACACGTCGCTTGTAAATAATTTTCTATGGTTATCTCGAAATAATCTTTACCTGTGAGCTTATGAATGACACTATCCGTTAGGGAGGATACCCCATGGGTCACGCGTATGCCACTCACTTCACCTAAAGGTTAAGTCGTTTGAATAGAAGTCTTATCTAGTAAGCTCGTGAATGCCGCATCCGTTAGGGGGAGACTCCCAGGGTCCCGCGAGCGACAAACACCTTACTTAAAGACCAATTGTGGAGGCCTAATGAATTAACTAAAATTCATATTAAACTCACTTAGTCATTTTTACTTGAAGCTTTTTAACAGCATGCAATAAGAAATAATAAAATTCCTATCATGCTCCTAACACGCAAATCACATAAATCCTAGCATGCTCCTAAAATTCAAAACAAAAGCAATAACAGCTTTCTATGAATTTATAGCACCTATTCACATGATTTCTAGCATGCCAAAATTCGATTTAAATCAGCTAAACACATAATCAAATAAACATGCTCTAGCAAAATTAAATCGGCATCCACAAAGTGATAAAAAAATGTGAAAATTAAAACACATCTATCGCAGCCCCTTTAAAACCAACCACTAGTAGCCTATCAAAAACTATTGCATGATTAAGCAAGGTCGTGGATGAACACTTGAGTCGGCATCTCGCGTAAATCGGGTCATTCACGCAATATCGACACCCACCGACGGAAAAAGGCCGAAAACTTCATCTAGACGATTGAATTTGACCCCGCCATAGGCTATGTTATAAAAGTGGTGACATGTGTAGATCTCGCTCTCCCGTTTCCTAAATGGTATTATGGGCCGAAATCGGACACCTGTAGCAAAAGTTATGGCCAAAACGGTTTTCGCCGACGAAAATGCCCCCGGTGAATGCTGAAACCCTAGCCGCCTCCAGGTTGATCATCTTCATCACGTTCGACTTTGAACACAGAATTACAGCAAAAATCGAACAAGAACAGCCCTAATACAGTCTACAAAATCGCCTATACTACCCACACTTATTATTTGGTGGGAAAAACGATTACAATAATACACAAGGGCTGCGATAGACACCATCCAGAAGCATAAACGAGATAAACAATCATCCATACCATGTAAATGACTGAAAACAAATAAACGAATAAACGAAATCAACTACATGTTCCAGGCAGAGCCGATAATCTACGAAACCAAGGCTCTGATACCAATTATTGGAACACGCCGACGAGGCGGTCCTTCCCGCGGATCGATATCGGATACCAAACACATACATACATGATTTCAAATAAACCTAATCATGCTCCTAAAGAATGAAAAGAGATATACCGTTCTTCGAGGCATTGATTCGATCTGAGCGATCTTCTAGTCTGTGTCTTGACCACACTTGGACGCCGGATGGACGACGATACTCCAAACTGGAGCAAGGAGCGGATTGCTTTTGTTCTTCTCTGAACCCCTCACGTTTTCTTCCTCTTCCACGTTTTCTGTGGTGGCTGAAGACGTGATCAGTTTCTTAGGGTTCAAGAACGTGTGCAAGCCGTCCTTTTATAAAGTCCTTGGGCCAGACTAGGGATCTCTTAGAAGGTATAGGGTTTGGGCTCCCTACAGGCCCAAATTCTTATGTTCAGCCCAGAACACAATTTGGCCTGTCAATGTTAATTCATTCCACTAGAGAATTAATATTGCACTCCCGTCCTATCCCAAAATGAATCAGGCCTTCTATTAGACTCGATATAATTCCTCGTGTTTAAGATATCGCACGCCCATTAACTATTAAAGCTTCTGACTGCTTTAATTAATCAATATCTTTTATTCCTTAAGTAGTACCACTCAACCTTATTATCGCACGGATTAAATCCACCTGCAGGATTTATACGATAATCCTTATGAGTTCCTTAAGGGGACGTCATCAACCTGGATGTCCAGGACACGGTGCCCTAATGCCAATAAATAGATATCATACAGATAATGTTGTTACCCAAGATGTAGAGCATATTGAACCAATACTTGGCTCTAACCCTGTTGGTGTTATATACTTAAGCTGTGCTTTAGTGGATATTACACTTGTTATTCC
>CACSLK010018944.1:6295861-6306269 GCA_902706635.1 Striga hermonthica | reverse complement strand
AAAGATCCGTCCCCGGCCAGGAAGAACCGCCACTCATCTACCGGCTAACACCACTAGCCGATACCAACGCCGCACCACCCGCCTAACACCACTAGTCGAGTACCACCGCGACAGCTCCCCCGAACCCAAAAAGAGAACCAGGGGAAGAGGAGTAAAACGGCCCTCCCGCTCTGACCACTCCAGCGCAAGCTCCACGAGCCGCCTGAGCCTCGCCCCTCTCTCCATTTCACCCAACCCCCAACAGCCCAGCAACTCTGGGAGGTCCTCAACCGGAACCGCGCAGCCTTACCTGGAGCACAGAAGTCCGACTGCAACCCAACCACTACCGCAACGAACTGAGAAGAGAGGAACACCGGAGCAACCACCGAGGGCGACCACCGAGAGAAGACCACCGGAGACGACACCATTGCGATTTGTAGAAGGAAGACCACCGGAGTAGCCACCATCTCGAACGGAGGCACCACCGAGCAGCCGAGGCGAGAAAAAACAAGAGGGGGGGACGAGCCGCCAAGGGCGACTGCTGGACAGAGCTCCAATTCCGCTGAGGAAGGCAGACAGAGAGAGCGATTGAGGGTGATTTGGGAGGATTTGGGAGGATTTGGGAGGGTTTGGGAGGAAGGGTTTTCAGACACAGATAATTTTTTGGAAGTTATTATTAGTATTATTTAATTTATAGTAAATTGGCTTAGCTATTTGTCATATGGATAAATGAAATTAAATTTAGAAGATAATGTAAATTATAATAAATCAAATTATTATAATATAAACTTATAATAAATTAAAATATAATAAACTAAATTATATAAAATTAAACGAAAACAATAATTAAAATAACTTATTAATTCTGTAAGATAAAAAAAATTGAATAATTCTCGCAGCTGGAGAAGGTGTGTTCCACGCGCCGTTATAATGGACGGATACGAATGTGTTTGTATTTACGAACTGTTATATGACTGTCTAGACCGTAGTTTTCATAATTATCAATTACTATCGATTTTCTCACAAATTAGATCTCAATTAGATCTCACAGATCATGTAGAACCAAATCATGAATAATCCATTGGCTGGAAAAATAATTTAGCTATCCATAACCATGGTAGTCTTCTCCACAGTATTCATTCTAAAATTAATAAAGACAGTAGAAATAAATAAACTGCAGAAGAATTCTTATTCCACAGTGCGTGCGTCTGTGCGTTTTTTTACCGACCTGCCAGTCCAGATAACAGATAAAAATAAAGACATCGAACTGAAGGGGAGAAAAGAAAGATGAGAGAGAAAAATAATACCTAGCAATCTGATTTTCAATCTAATCCTAATCCTAGAAAAATACGTAGAAAGTAATACTCTCTCCAAAATATCCTAATAAATTAAAATAGTCCTTAAATAAATAACTCCATAAAGTCTTTTATTTCTCTTTCCAACTTGAGACCCCCGGGCTGCCACGTCAGTTGCGACCAATATCGGCGTTTTTCCACTCTTGAAAGATCTTAGAGCGAGCTCTCTTTCCTGTACAGATCAAAGGGGATTTGAGAAAATCGATAGTAATTGATAAATTAATTTTGATTGATTTTAGAAATTGTTTATTATCAATTGTTATTTTGATTGATTGATGCAAAAAGAGCTCATTATTTTTATGTTACTTTAATTAGTCTATTTTAATTTTATTTATTTTTAATTGCAATTTCTGTATTATATTTTCATTTACAATCTATTTATTTAATTTATTTTAATAATTAACATGTAAATTTATTAAATTTTAATTTCACGCTACTATATTATATTTTATCTTACTTTATTTTAAGTTAATTTTTTATTATTTATGTTAATTTAATATTTTGGAAGTTATTATTAGTATTCATTATTTAATTTTTTTGTAAATTGGCCTATTATACTGTTATTTTATTTTATTTACTTTATTTTAAAATATTTAATTCATTTATATAAATATATTTATGTTCAATGAATTTCAGAGTTTAATATATATCACATTACATATAGATAAATGAAATTAAATTTAGAAGATAATGTAAATTATATTAAATCAAATTATTAAATTATAAACTTATAATAAATTAAAATATCATAATCTAAAGTATATAAAAATAAACAAAAATAATAATTAAAATAACTTATTATATTAATAATTAAAATAAAATTATAAATATATATTAAAAATTATTATTATATTATAATAATATTAAATTTATTTATTTAAGAATTATTTTATATTAAAATTAATTTTTTTATAATAATAAAATTTAGAAATTAAAATTATTTATTTACATTAAAATTATTTACTAAAAAATTATAATTTGTATCCATTGTTTTATTCATATTGTATGTAAGAGTTATTTGATAAATAATATTTTTAATTTTCTTATATGAATTTAATATTTATATTTACTTAATTTTTTATTCCATAATAGGTTGGTTTATTTATTATTTATTTTACTTGATCATGTGTATACTTTATTTCTTTTATAATTATTATTTTTATGTTACTTTAATTAGTCTATTTTAATTTTATTTATTTTTTTAATTCAATTTCTATATTATATTTTCATTTAAAATTTATTTATTTAATTTATTTTAATAATTAAAATGTAAATTTATTAAATTTTAATTTCACGCTACTATATTATATTTTATCTTACTTTATTTTAATTTCACGCTACTAATTTTAATTTAATTTCACGCTACTTTATTTTAATTTCACGCTACTAATTTCACGAAGCAATAATCTACCCCATTCTCCCATCAATAATCAATAATTAGACTTATGTGCACACCTATATCATTATACTACTGCCGACTATATATCGAAAGCCACGGCCCTCGGTCTTTTGGTTTTACAACGAGTGTCCAGCCAGTACGAGTTTTCCCCGTCGGCCGAGCACCGCCCTGGCACACAACGGGGAACTGACCGAGCACCGCCCTGGTCTCATACCTTCGCCGAGCACAGCCTTAGTCTCATGCCTCGACCGAGCACCGCCCTAGTCTCACAGGCGCATAGAGGAGATTACCTCAACGGCCGGTCCGTTCTATAATTATGGGAATAACCATTCGACGGCCTGTACAACTCACATCGAAGGCTACAAGATTCACATGAATACCTTGATCATACCACAATTAAAACAGTAATAACATTTAAGGCATAACAATTTTTCAAATCAAACCCACTTGGTATCCGGAGAAAGAAATCACAGAAAATCGGGGGAAAAAGGTAGGCCGAGAACACAGCTCGTCAAACACCTATACAAAATAGTCCTATAAAAGACTATACAAAACACGAACACTTATAACAACACTCATGTCGTGTCAGTCGAGTTCGTGCCGATTCGAGTTGCCATGCCGAACTCGGACCACGGTCAAACCAAGCTGCACATAGTCAAGCGAATGATCGACCGGCTCCGAGTGAGCCATCGATCCAGTTCAGTCGAACCGGTCCGGTCAGTCCGGACTGTTCAAGATAAATTTTAGATATTTTTTCAGATAAATTTCAGATCCAGTCAAATTAAGATTTCAGATATATTTAAGATTTCAGCTATTCAGATTAAATATATTTAAGATTTCAGATATATTTAAGATTTCAGATATTCAGATTAAGATTCCAGATATATTTAAGTTTTCAGATATTCAGATTAAGATTTCAGTATATTTAAGATTTCAGATATATTTAAGATTTCAGATACATTTAAGATTTCAGATATTCAGATTAAGATTCTAAATAGATTTAAGATATAGATATATTTTAGATTTCAGTAAGATTAGTTTAGGTCAGATTTTAGTTCCAGACTTAGAAATATTTCAGAGAACTCTAGAATGCCTCAAAGACAATAATATTTTCAAAATCAGCTCGTAAATCTCTAAAATGATTTTATAAGCCGAGTGAGCGAACCTAGATATATCAGATAATAAAGATTCGAGTTTTATTCTGAGCCCAGTACTTAGAATATTTTGCTCGTAAATTTTGTAGCTTGAGGAGAGTCGAGCCTCCGTCAGCTACCTACTTCAGTTTCAGCATTTGCAATCGCCAGTTTCCAGGTGGGGACCATGTACTGTGTATTTCATCGCTTTTAATAATTTACCATGTCTGAGGTCTATATGTGATTAAATTGAAGGACCGAGATGGATGAGTGATCCCGTCTTGGTCAATATTTCAGTATTTCAGTTATGACTTGGATGTGTGTGATTAGAGCCCGTCCTAAGTCTAGCGTCCAGATGGGGTGATTAGTGCCTTTCCTGGATTTCTGTGGGAGGAGACCCCCAGAGTGTGCACATGAGTACCGGTTTACTGTTAGTCCCATAGTTATTCCAGTTTATTTATATATATGCTAATTTCATGATGGGTTATTAAATGTGCTGATTATTCAGTGCCGGTCCCGGCGGAGCATCGTTGATTCTTATATGCTCACGCCTCCCCACTACCAATCCTTCAGGTGATGGAGTCCCGCATGGAGCATGAGTCGGATGTGTTGATGGTCATCAGTCAAAATATTTGTGTTATGTCATGTTTCATATTGTTTGATTTATTTATGCCTTAGTTTTGTTTCATTTATTGTTTGTATGCCCTTGATGTTTGAAATTATATTTGCTTCCGCACTCTAGAACAATATTTCAGAATTTCAGACTAGTATTTCAGTATTTTAGAATTTCAGACTAGTAGTTCAGTATTTCCGAATTTCAGACTAGTATTTTAGTATTTCAAAATTTCAGACTAGAATTTCAGTATGTCAGAATTTTAGACTAGTATTTCAGTGTCTAGAATTTTAGTCTATGCATGCTTAAATCCTGAGATGTTCATGACGCTTTATTAGAGTAATGGATTATACTCGGTTGCATGCCTAGTAGTTTAAAGATATTAAAGATTAAAGATTTAAGATTAAAGTTGAGTAGCATCCCACACATTAAAGTTAAAGTATTTTCGAAAAATTAATATGAGTTTTCGTAATTTATTCAGAGCTTTTCTTTCATAGCGCGAAAAATTTACTCCGATTTTAGTAAGTCTAGGCGGGGTGTTACAGTTGGTATCAGAGCCACTTAGTAACTTCTGTATACTGAAATTTTAGTAGAGATATGACCACACCACGCTCACGCCACGCCGACTCCAAGGTACGTCACCTGAACAACCTTTATTATTTTCTAATGCATATTTAATTATAGTCTGAATATTTCAGGGGCGTACGATCTATCCTTCGATTAAGAATTGAGAACTCTAGTCAGAACTTAGAATATTTTAGTGTTACCGGAACTCTAGCCAAGCTAGGTGTTTTTGGAATTCGATAAATTATTAAAGTATAGTGTAGCTATTTATTAATCGGTTATACTATTTCAGTTAGAATTTTGGCAGAGTTAATTATTTGTACGCTGTACCTCTGAATTTTCTGAGGACGGAGCGAGATATAATTCTAGAAATAGTCTCGATTATGTTGGGGGGAAGTACCTTTTACTACGTGTCGAGGATAACCGTGGCGATATATTAGAGCCATAAGATCGATTTCGAACCTTAGAGTTAAGACGAAGTAAATTATCCATTTCAGTAAATTCTGATAGAAATGGCAGGACCCAACAAGTAATAGTTGACCCAGGATCAACAAGGAGGAGGAAGTGCCAACTCCTACACCCGTCACCACTAGAAGCAAAAGTCCAGAAGACTCAAGAAGATGCGTGTAGTTTAATTATTTCCATTCCGTGAACTCGCGATACTATTGTTGCGGGAATTCATGCACATTTTTTAAACTCCGTTAAAATTCAAGTTGAGACCGAAATTTCAGTGCATTCCATAATATAAAGACCGCAAAGAGCGAGTTACTTCTATAATTCGACACTTGCGAAAGTTAGGTTATCGAGCCGATAGATTAAAACACATATATAAAGCAGTGAACTTTCCATTGCTTGAACCATGTGAGCTTTAAGTTAAAAGTTTTAACTCTAGAGGTTACGTCACTTTAGCTGATAAGATGTCGTCCAACTAGTGTTAAAAGTAATAGTTTTTCAGCGTATAAGAGTCATAGATCCGGGTGAGTCCTGGAGGCTTGAAATAAAAGCCATAAGTCCAGGAGAAACCATGGAGGCTTGAAGCAGAACCATAGCAGACAGATTTTCCATATGAGGCGATCTCTAGTAGTTCGAGGAAGAAGAGACCTAGTTTAAAGGATGCTAGAGAGAGGATTGAACGTCGATTCATGTTTGACATCGAGATGACTTACTCGTTGTCTCGAAAAGAACCCATCATTTAAGAAAGATTTCAATAGTATAGGAACATTCAAACGACCAATCGTAAGAGCCATCAGAAGATTGCACGGAAGTCGAGTGAGAGTTTGCAACCACTATAATTCAAGAAGGAGAACCAACCTCCGAACACATGGAAGTTGAGATAACACGATGAAGAAGACGAAGACTTATAAATTTCGCATACCTGTGCCAAATGCCACAACTCTCGAGTTAGAAGTTGTGGGCAGATGGACGATATGCCGATATGGAAAATTCTAAAATCCATGGAGAGAGAGAGAACACTTCACTAGCAACGTCCGGAGAGTTAACCATTATTCGCAATCACGTGTACATATTTTCAAAATGTTGCCGAGAAGACCACCTGACTGACAAATGGAATTTGATTGACCTGGTACTGAAATAAAACTAGTGTCAAGCGCAAAACCGAGAGACGCCAAGAAGCTGCAAGAGTTGAAGACCCAGATCCAATTTGTGAATTGTTGGACCAAGAGCACCACCCTAGGGTGCGGCTGATGGTTCGAGAAAAAAGAAGATGTGTACCAATTACCAAAAGCTTAGTAGACTCAAGGAGGAGAGTAAATACTCACCTTTGAGAGTCGAAAAGTTGTGGACCCATGCGGAAAGACAACAAGTTCCAAGATTGAACTTGAATCTCGGACATCCTCCATGAGAAGTCGAAGAGCTCGAAGCCTCAAGATCAAAAAGCCCGAGAAAGTTGATGTGATGAAGTCATCTCTAAGTATTAATGGTGGACGACATCACTAGTTTTAGACTAGACGTTGAAGAAAGGAAGAACTGAAAAGCCTCAAGCTTGAGACTTTATGCATATAAGTAGTGATACCCTCGATTTGTACGAAGAAGAAGTTAGATTTGAGACATAGCGCCCCAGTACAGTGAAACTACTAGCACAAGACGTGGATAGTGACTGCAGGGGACCCTGACACCGCAGGTACATCGCTCGCAGGTATCGCATGCAGGTATTCCGTGCCCGTGGGCCCCGGGTAGTGGGTGAGCCGCGCATGCAATGTACAGTGTGCGACGTACCGCATCGCTAGGAGCCGAGTCACAGCAAGTCGAACCGCAACTGCTAGTTTCCCTCATCAATATTATAGATCTATGGACGATCAGAACACTCAGAGGCTTGCGTTCTGAATGACAAATCCGTTCAAAAGAACGATTTGTTATTGAGACAGTAAGAAATGTCGATTGACATGGCATCATACGTTTAATGTAAACATGAGTGTGAATCACTGACGTAAAAGGAAGTAATAAAGAGAGAGAGAGAGAGATTCTCAGTCAATAGTAGACCGACAGACAATAGTGAAGAGATCAGTTATCCATGCAGAAACTAAGGCAACCCTGAACCGACGAAAGTCGATTACAGGCCAGTCACAGAAAGACCTTCAGACCAGTTTGACGGCGAGGTGACCCAAAGGTCACAGCTGCAGATGAGCAACCTTTTAGTTACCCCAATCATTTTCAACATATAGCCGAGACGACGAGCTAAGCTTTACAGTTGAGGCTTTGTCGCCAAAATTCTCGGGAAATATTGAGCGATTTTCCCCATGTCTCGAATTCGAGAAGATGTGCTCGAGCTCGAACACGTGGAAGCCTTAGATGAGTCTCACGTTGATCCGAGTTGATTCGTGAAATTGTGCCTACGACCACTTTTTGGCAGAAGGTATGCTAGTTAGAGAGACGAGAACTAAGTCTCTCTAAGTCCAGGAGTGTCGCCATAGCTAGGGCGATACTGCTAAGAGTATAGATGAGCTTATCTCGAAGTTCCAGTATAGTTTTTAAAGTTTTGTCTTGGAATTTATTTAAGCCACATAGTCAGATTTTAGCGAGTCGTCATGGCAAACTAGTACCAGCGAGACCGGCCGATGCCAGTACAGCTCTATTGTGATATCCAGGCAGAGACCCCAATTCTTGAACTTAGGTTAACGGTGTATAACAGCCATAAGGCCAGGTTAATTTTGGAGGCTTGAAATAAGAGTCATTAGTCCGAATTTGCCTGGGGGCTTGAAACCGGAGTTTCCATGGCATATCCAATATCATAAGTAGGGGGAAGACAAAATTCAGAGTTAGAAATTTTAGATTTGAGTTTGATTTGTATATGGTCCCAAAGTTTAGATTTTTGACATATACTTTAGTTTAGCATTTCTGAGTTCGTGGAAAAAGTGCTTGGTTTGCCAGCAAGTGAAGTCTGAGCACAATTTTCATCCAGTTTTGTGAAACCACTAGAGGTTCCGTTGAGGAAGTGGGAGCACGTTACCATGGATTTTGTTGCAGGACTACCCAAATCGGAGGAGCAGCTCGATGCAGTTTGGGTAGTTGTTGACCGACTCACGAAGTCGGCCCGCTTGCCCGTGAGGATGACGATGACCATGGAGCAGTTTGCCAGTATTTACATCCATGGAATTTTATCGATTCCACGGAGTAGCTGAGACCATAGTGCCAGACCAAGATCCCCATGGCACGTGTTGAATTTTAGAAAGCTCGAAGTCAGGCAGAACCTGACTTACGGGGAGCAGTCGATAGCGATTTTGGACCGTAAGGTCCAACGGCTGAGTGATAGAGATGTAGCTGCCACGGCGAGGCTGAGGCCACTTGGGAGCGGATGAGATCTGAGCTTGTTACCCATAGTTTCAGTTCTAACTAACAATATGTACTTTTCAATTACTGGTTTCTAGTCGAGTTGGACTTATGTTTAGTTTTGGAATTTCCGAGGACGAAATATTTTAAGGAGGATAGATTGTAATGCCCAGATTTATATTTACTATTTATGGAGCTCGACTATATTTCCATAAATATCTAATTTCTAAATTTGATGCATTTATTATATTATTTTCATTAAATTAAATAATTAATATTAAAGTCTAAGCCACAGAGAATTTATTCGATTTTAATTAGTAAAGTCGGATTTAATTTTCCCAAATGTCGGTTGTATTTTTAAAACCGAGCCTTAGATTAATCAAAATTTTATTTAAGCGAGTTGAAGCCGAATAATTTAATTATTCGAGCCCAATCATTTTCGAGCGAGTCCAATAATTCTAGCCGGCCCATTTAAGTTAATCGATTCCGAGTCGATTCAATTTTAGTCCATTTTAAAAATTTATCCCATATAGTCGATTTTTAATTCGAGCCTAACTATTCTTGTAAAGTTGACCGACTAATTTAATTAGTCTGAGTCCGACTAATTTTATTAACCGAGCATTTATTTTCAGGCCCATTTAAGTGGGCTATTTTATTTCGGCAAATCAGTCTAATTATTTTATTGCCGGGCTCAATTATTTAATCGAGACATTTTAAATCCTAGCCGAATTTACTTTAAATAGTCGGCCCATTTTTAATTCGAGTAGTCGAAGTGAATTCCAAGATCAAGCGATTTTTAATTAATCGAGCCCTTGTAGTATTTTATATTCCGAGCCCGATATTTAATTTCGGCCCAAGTCGAAATTATTACTACAAGTCGTCATAATTTTATTTGACCAACCATTTATATTCCTAAATCGAGTCTAATCATTATCCTAGCCCAAGTCGACTAAAATTCCTAATCCATTTTTAGAGGCCCAAGTTCAAGCCCAACAAGAGCATCAAACCCTAATATTACATGTGTGTATAAATACCACAAACCCTTAGCTCATTATTGGTCAAAGCTCAAAAACCTAGTCAAAGTCACTATTCACCTTCTTCCTCTAACACTCATTTTCAAGATTCACCTCCATAGCCAAGCTTCATTCCTTCACCACAAATCCGGCCAGCTCACGATTCTGGCGGAACTGCCGCTGTCCTCCACTCCGTCGACCACCTTCACACCGGCGAACCACCAAGACGCAACCATCTTCAAGGAGAGCCAAAGCTTAGCCCGTCACCCGTAGCTGCAGCTTTCTCTGGCGACCTCAGCTTCCCCACAACCTTCACCGTCGCGAGCCGCCACATCCCGCGCCTCTCCCTCACGGCGAGCCCGCAGCTGTGCCCACAGCCCGACGAGCCACCCTTCGAGAGCCGCACCTCACCAGCTCAAGCCTGCGACCAAGCCCTCAGTCCACCTCATTTCCAGCAGGTCCGCCACCCTTTTTGCCTTTCACGAGCCGCCAGCTTCAGCCAAGCTCCGACGACCAACAACTCCTTCACGCAGCCTCGGTCTCAGATTTTCCGGCGAGATTTCACA
>CACSLK010018944.1:6254747-6266016 GCA_902706635.1 Striga hermonthica | reverse complement strand
GAAAACAAATTTTCAAAGAAGTTAAGTTTTAGTAGCATTCCGAGTTAAAAATATTTCGAAAAAGTTATAAGTATGTTTCGAAATAAGTTGCGAAAAATTTACTCTGATGAGCGGGGTGTTACAGTTGGTATCAGAGCCAAAATCTAAACGCTCTGTATACTAAAAGTTTAAGTTTTGAGAAAGAAAGTTTCAGGGAAACCGACCGCACCACGCTCACACCTCGCCGACTACCAGGTAAGTGCTGTTAAAGTTTTTGCAAAAGTTTATTTTCTTAAATATATGCAAATTACTAAGTCTATGCTCAATAAGTTTCAATTATCCGAACCTTATAAATCAGAATAAATGCTCAGATCAGTAATATCAGATATGTCCTCATATCCGAAATCAGAATTATAGTTGAGTTATAGCTTATCGAGTTGATAACTCGTCAAGAAATTGTGCTTTTCAAGAATTCAATATTTAATTTCAGTTTAAATACTGATCAGATTCAAGTATACAGATGGCACTCTGTAAAGTTTTACGTGAGATATTCATTCAGATATAGTTGCTATTTTTGTGACTATAAATTTTTTTTAAAGTTCAGGAGATCAAGAAAGTTATCTGAACATTTTAAAGATAAAGACATCAGATTAAAGTTGAATTCTGACTCTAGAAATTGAATTATTTTGAGTATGTACGATGTACATAAATTAAAGATTCGAAGTAACGGTTTTTCAGTGTATAAGAGCCATAAGTCCGGGTTTATCATGGAGGTTTCAAATAAGAACCATAAGTCCGGATATACCATGGAGGCTTGAAACTGAACCGTACGAGTAAAGTTTAAGAAAGCAGTCAATCTTTAGAGTCAGAAATGAAAGTATACCGAGAAATTTTATTAAGCACTGTTTATGAACAAGTTATTAGTACAACAAGGACCAGTCCTACATAGTACATTTTATAAAGTTAATGAGCATGAGTTGCAAGTATCAGTATATATAAGTCAAGTATTTTCATTATTATCATGGCGCCTTGAAATTAGAGTCATAGTGCCGGGTAATTATCAGATAAAGATCAATGTTCATAACATTTTGAATAATTGTTTTAATAGCTAATTAGCTGGGTAAATTATGGAGGCTTGAAATAAGAGTCATTAATCCGAGTTTACCTAGAAATTTGACAGACATCAGTTATTCAAGTTTCACAATCCAATTTTGAGAGTATCAGTTAAATCTCTCGAAAGAATTTTTAAAAGTAAAAGTTATTTGGATATGTGAAAGTTGAAGATAGTCTGTTTAATAAGACAAAGACGAATAAGTTTCCATTTATATTCGTCAATATCAGAAAGAATAAGCACACTGTTGAGGATTTCATTACTACAAAAGAAGCTATTACAGATTCATCAGAAATAGCAAAGCAGATGCATGATAAGTAGATAAAGCAAAAGTGAATCCTCAACTAATTCAAGATATATATATATATATATATATATATAAGGAGGGTGCGTCTCAAGGGTCTAATACCCCTTAACTCTGCCACCCAAGTTTAGATCAAGGTTTATAAAGATAAATCTGGTGGATAAGAAGTTCGTTTCCGCTTGATCCCTGGAGTTTCCACAGAATCTTGAGAGATTTTTTTCTTGAAGCTTTTGGATAAGTCCAGTAGCAGTATCTGCACATTTGATAATCTCTCTAGAAGAAACATAAATAAAAGACTGAATTACACTATCATCAAGAAAACCAAGAAAGCCATTTGTAGCGCCCCATTTGTTCCAGATTATTTTAGAATTATTATTATTATTATTATTATTATTATTATTATTATTATTATTATTATTATTATTATTATTATTCATTTTACTAAATTGTTTTATTGTATATTATTATTATTATTATTATTATTATTATTATTATTATTATTATTATTATTATTATTATTAATATATGTGCCATCTAAATATATATATTTGTCCTCATAAATTAGCATGGCACAATTATTATTTGATTTGAAATCAAATAATTCCTTATACTTAAGGATAGTAGTTATTGGGAGATTTGACCAACACATTATTCACGAATAACGTCTCTCAAATTAGATGAGAGGTATTATTTTCCATCGGTTTCCCCTCAATCAGATTTTAGTCATCCCTTGTAATTGCCGTTTAATTCTCTCGCTTCAGACATCTGATTTTCATAACATTTTCACGCCAAAATCGTAACTCTTCTCCTCATCAGTCGCAAGCGAGCAGCAGAGAAAGAGAACCTCAGGTCTCGTCGTAATTTTGCTCCCAGCCTCGAAGGAAATCCCAGCCTAACATCGCGATCACGCCCCTCAGCCCCGACCACCGGCGTTCATCACTGTTCAACCGCGAGCCGGTCAATGCTGCCACGCATCTCCGTCGTCGGGCCCTACTCCATCGCCGAGTCCCAGCATCGATCACCTCCATCGCAAGCCGTCATCCTGCTCGTGATCCCCGGTGTTCCCACTGCATTTATCTTGACGAGTTCACGGCCGACGTGAACCATCAAGCCGTCGATCATCACCATCGACCACGTACAAGTTCGTTGTCACCGCTGAGATTAGCCCCGTGCGAGAAGAACAACGGCGGATGAGTCGGCCTGTTCGTTTCATAGCAGCACCTCGTCGGAGGTTTCGCCAGCCCGTCGGCCTTCGTCCAGGGCCTAAACAGAAGAGATATCCCCTTTTAAGTTCCGTGGGAGCTTAGCGGCAGCCGTTTCGAGCTCTGGTTGCTCGATCATTTGGCCCGTTTGCCCGGAGTCCGTAATCCGACCCGTTGTCCGGCTCATTTCCCGTTCGATAATTCGTAGTCTCCCGAAGTTGGGTAACTTATTCAAATCCTCTCGTTATTACGGTCGTCATCATATATCACATGATAGATATATATATCATACGTGCTATCGAATTTGTGTTTGAAGTCGGTTTTCTTTCGAATTATCCGTCGGCTTTCATATGTCTTTTCGTTTATTGGGTTATGTTCGTGACTCCGTTAAATCGAGTATCATGTAGTTGCTGTGATAAACCATATTGTGCTCGTTTATTTGTTGTTCAGAAGTCAAATTAATTGTAGTCGAGCTTAGAACATTTGTTATATGTTTCATTGTTATTTCGTGTGAAATCGCGTGTTCATTATTTCTGTTGTACCTCAGTTTAAGCCATCAGAAACCAGCTATTTGAAGTTGCTTTCTTCTTATGAAATGTAGCTTGTTCAGTTGTCTATATATGGGCTTTGGAATTTTGTAATTCCGATTTGAAACGAAGAAGTTATGATTTTTACAAAATTGTCGCGCAAGCAGTTTTTCTAATACCTGGCAGCATGTGATTCTCTAATGTTTGGCCTGTTTATCGTATTATAATGTGCTCGTATGAACATATGCTCATAAAAGTTGTAGGCCTATTTCTTATCTTTCAAATGAGATAAATTTCATGTTGATATGTACTCTATAGCTTGAGTTGTGTTCTTATGAAGGTAGACCTGCATGAGATAGAGTTACGTACTTGGTCAGAAATCTGACATTGATGGTTAACTGATTTCAAATCATCTTAATAACCTTATATGATTATGTGTTATAAATAAAATTTGTAGGTGCATGCCTTAGTCTTAATTTGAAAATTAAATCATGTCCATATGAATTTTGTGTTGATAGTTAAGTCGATTTTAAAAACGCTGCTCGGGTTAAGTTTTGAAACACTTATGTGGTAATTTCGGAAATGGGATTTCCTTGATTAAATACCTACTTAAATACTTATGTGAATTTAGTTGGACTAAGTGATTTTCATGAATAGTTGTTCATAGGTGGAATAGTCATTTATACGACTATTTTAATATATGTAGGTGTTGACGAGCCGAGCTCGCTGCCTACACGTGTTTTGTATGATCTCTTGCTTTCGACCAGGTGGGTGTTGATAAACCTTACCATGTATGTTAATTTCTATAAATGTTTGGCTTGATAATCAATGTATGCATGTGAGCCGATAGTCTATGAGGCCTAACTCTAGCCTTTAGAGAGCTGACTCCGCGATGGTGTATCGACGGTTTTCTCCTGTCTTTGTTGTATTGACAGTTGCTCCTGTCTTTGTTGTATTGACAGGTAATCCTGTCTTTGTTGTATTGACGGATTAGGTGTGATCACATGAGCGTAGGCTGTGTTTAGGGAGGGTAGACTAGTCGATTTGTGTTCATGCTGCGATTATGATTTTAAGTCTTTATATTGATTATACTGCATGGTATTCCCACGGTGAGCAAGTGCTCGCTCACCCCCACTATTATATCTCTTTTCAGGCTGAGCTGGTGGTTGTGGCGAAGGACGAGCGAGGCGGGTCATATGTATATATGTGCTAATGAACTGTTTTACTTGCTTCCGCTTTTATCTAGTACCTATCTCTTGTTAGTATGATTAATATTGTTTTTCTGGAAATTGAACCGTGTTTGGTTTTGGAATTTGAACTTGGGATTCGATATTGTTATGACTATCGGAATATTTTTGAATATCGATTGAAGTGCCTTGAATGTTAACATGAGATAAATTACGGTCGGAATAGTTGTTCCCTGTTTGTTAAGTGTAATCTTAACTGTTGATATGTGTAGTGTTTGGAGTACCGCCCGTTAAATAAATTTTTAAATTAATTTTTGAAAATTTAACTCTGATTTTTGGAAAAATAATTCGGTATTTTCCTATTAAAATAACGGGGCGTTACAGTATGGTATCAGAGCTAGTCTGCGTTTCTGTAGACTATCTCTAGTGTTAGTGTATGTAATGACCCTTGACCACTCGCTTCGTCCAGCCACGCCAGCTCGAGGTATGAGTTTTGTTGTTTTATTTTTATATATGGGGCTTAGGAATACCAACCTTTATATATTTTGAATCCTAGTGCTTATTGGGTGAACTCTAGGCGCATTTGGGAACTAGTTATGACCCTAGAGATTTTTCTCTATAAGTTTAAAGTTAGCATTTTGAGCGGGCTATCTCGTTGATAGTCGAAATTTGCGTATATGCACCATAGCTTTTCTGGTGACCAACGTCAGAACGCCTTATTGAGATTAGACAACCGAGAAATTTTGAATGTGCGGAATTACTCAAATGTCTGGGGCAGCTGACAAGTGTACCGGAGTAGCAGTGGTGAAATCCAATCATTGGAGTATGATGATTATGATTTAAAACTTCGAACGAGTTATCAACTGATGCCAAAGAGCTCTGTTGAACGATGGAGTGTTACTAACGCCAATCTCGAGGATGAACTGAGCAAGGAGTGGACGAATGACCGGGAAATCGAGATTGGGTGTTGGGTGTTAACTTTCCATTCTTCTGTATTATCTTTTAATCGGTTGTGCAATTTTTGTGTTTTATGTGTGGAGCTAACTTTGTTTAGAGCCTTTGTATACAAATAAGGGTAAGCAGTCTGTTTTCTACTAGAACTTATTTGTTGCAAGGTTGATGTTGTTGTTTTCGATAACTCTAAGTCTGTGTAATCGGAATTGCGAACATCGTCGCAACTCTCTAGGGTATCTTATCCTGGAGGCCAATGATGGTCGTTTATCAGGTCGTGATCGACTCGTATGTTGCACCGAAAATGGTTTTCCCTGAATTGGAGTCATTAATGATTGCGAAGAAGGTGTTGTACCTTAAAAGATTATGAAGAATCTTTTAAGGAGGGTAGTGGAGCCTGGAGTAAGAATATTGGAGTTGCCCTTATCTTTGGATTATTCGTTTCATGGTAATCTTTGATAATCTCCCGTTCTTTTGTTTCGTTGGGTTTTTTTGGAAAAACCTTTCCCTTTCTTGCACTTTTGTAACACATTTGGAAACCTTGCCTTTGTTTCTTGTTTGCTTGAGTTTCGAGATCAAGTTTAAGACTTAATGTACCAATTAAGACAAGTGTTTCCGGCTTTCTGCTTGTCTTATATCATCTTTTCAGTTTTGTTTGGATATTTCCTTTTATCCAAAACAAATTATCTTTATCGTTGTCGAAGACGATTTGGACCATTTTTGAGGTGCACCAATCATCTGGATGTACCTAGGAGGAGCCGATTTGTTTCACGACATAGATGTTGCGCAACGACAACCATAGACCTAACCGATAGACGAAGAAGGAGGATCAACTACTATCACGGGGTGAAGACTTGTCCAAACATCTGAAGACAACTGCAAAATCATTGAAGACCAAACCTAGACCCGATGTATCATCAGCAGAAGATCGAGGAGTCGACGTATCAAAATGGATTCTAAAACCCGATGAGAATATCTGCAATCAAATAGTGATTCTTTCCGTGTTACGCAATGCAATGGTGACTGTGACAAAATATCTAGTGGTAATTCTGCAGCGGCGATATAAATTAAGAACTCCAAGATGTAGCGGAAAATAACCGAAGACGTGATCGATGTCATTTCGATAAAAGAAGCCTCTCGCCTAGACCTTGAGGTGTAAACTCTGGGCAGTGCAGATGAGTAGAGCTCGTTCATGACTGCTGACACGATTAGCTACCGGAGGAAGAGCTAACGTGACGGCCGACACTGTTAGTCAGAAGAGTCGAATTGAGCTAACTAGTTGGTGTCTCAAAGGAGCCGCTGACCTAGTACCATATTCGACTGGAGAGCCTCATTCATGTCCTTTGAGGATTTTGCTTGTCTTCAGCGTTGAGTCTTTTGCGTGTTAGTGTGTGTTATTGTAAAAATGAAGTGGACTTGGAACTCGGTTTTATACCCTGCTATTTTTGAGACCTTGAAACTTTTGAATTCGTTTAAGACCAAAAAGTTTGTTTGATCTAAACCCCATTGGTAAATGTTTTAGTGGAAGATTCTTTTCTTAAAATTGCTTTAGCCTATGTGAAATCCCAATTTCAGAAAATTTTTATTTTTTAGAAAAACCATGGATTAAATTTTCCTATTAAAACCTTGAACCGAAAATCGACCCTGACTGGGTGTAGCCATGAAGTGGTGGTCAGGCGTGTACGCCTGTGTTGATAGACGAGAGGCTTGTGCACGGCCGATCGTTGACTCACACGCAAGCTGCAGCTGCCATCACCAGACACACAGAACTCCCAGGCCAGCGTGATTGGCTAAACCTTGACCTTGCAGCTGGTTTCTGAATAGGTGCACGTGAGCATCCTGGCGCCCCGCATATGCAGCGCCTGCGAGCGTGTCGCCTTTCGGAGGACAGTGCATTAACAACTCAAACGTCCAATTTATTTTTCTTTGGGATGGTTTGACCACCGAGAGTACCAAGTTCCACCGTACCGTATTTGCATCTTTGATTGATAGTGTTGATAAGGAAGAGTGACCGATAGGTTGCCTATGCCTATGCGAGGATTACTCGAGATTGCGAGATAGGTGTGTTATCAGCAAACGAAGCCATGAGGGGCTACGATTGTATCGTGGAATCGTGTGCTGTGAGTATAAGTATAGCAGGCTATATTGTGCATGGTTGCACATTTACCGTGACATTTGCTTCGGCAAGAGTCACGAGTGTGTCGAGATTGTGGGTATGTTTTTGGCGTGACCTGGGCACCATACTGAAACTCAACTCCACGTATCGACCACGATTGTTTGACCGATGATATTACGGTCGAGGCACTATGAGACCTGTTGAGGTCGTGTGCGCATGTTGTGTGATGCGTTTTTTGCGATTTCTCACCTTGGTGAGCTATTTTGTGTTTTTGTGTATCGAACTGGTATCTGGATGGTACCATTCAAGTTTTCCCTTTCCTATAATTACAGGTGTGATGTACCTCGGTTTGGGGAAATGAGGATCCGCTGTTGTGAGCATTTAGTCCTTTGAGATCCTTACTCAAGTCGTTGACTTGGATTATCGGCTAGCTTTGCCACCAGATTTGCCAGGGGTGCATGATGTGTTTACGTCTCGATGTTGCGTAGAGATGTACATGACCCAGATTACGTGGTGGACTTCGGCGAACTGTGGGTCAAGCGAGACCTTACCTATGAGAAGGTACCGGTGGCCATTTTGGACCAGGGTGTCTATCGGCCAAGAAACCGGGCAGTGAGCCTTGGGAAGGTGCTGTGGGGGCCGACATAACGAGTCCGAGACGATTTGAGAGATGGATGCCGAGATTAGGGGGAGATTCTCTAACTTATCGTTTTGGGGGTCTGTGTATTCTGTTAGTTCGTTAATTCCTTTTGTATTCGAATTCCGAGGTCGGAATTCCTTTTAAGGTGGGTAGATTGTAGCGCCCCATTTGTTCCAGATTATTTTAGAATTATTATTATTATTATTATTATTATTGTTATTGTTATTATTATTACTATTATTATTATTATTATTATTATTATTCATTTTACTAAATTGTTTTATTGTATATTATTATTATTATTATAATTATTATTAATATATGTGCCATCTAAAGATATATATTTGTCCTCATAAATTAGCATGGCACAATTATTATTTGATTTGAAATCAAATAATTCCTTATACTTAAGGATAGTAGTTATTGGGAGATTTGACCAACACATTATTCACGAATAACGTCTCTCAAATTAGATGAGAGGTATTATTTTCCATCGGTTTCCCCTCAATCAGATTTTAGTCATCCCTTGTAATTGCCGTTTAATTCTCTCGCTTCAGACATCGGATTTTCATAACATTTTCACGCCAAAATCGTAACTCTTCTCCTCATCAATCGCAAGCGAGCAGCAGAGAAAGAGAACCTCAGGTCTCGTTGTAATTTTGCTCCCAGCCTCGAAGGAAATCCCAGCCTAACATCGCGATCACGCCCCTCAGCCCCGACCACCGGCGTTCATCACTGTTCAACCGCGAGCCGGTCAATGCTGCCACGCATCTCCGTCGTCGGGCCCTACTCCATCGCCGAGTCCCAGCATCGATCACCTCCATCGCAAGCCGTCATCCTGCTCGTGATCCCCGGTGTTCCCACTGCATTTCTCTTGACGAGTTCACGGCCGACGTGAACCATCAAGCCGTCGATCATCACCATCGACCACGTACAAGTTCGTTGTCACCGCTGAGATTAGCCCCGTGCGAGAAGAACAACGGCGGATGAGTCGGCCTGTTCGTTTCATAGCAGCACCTCGTCGGAGGTTTCGCCAGCCCGTCGGCCTTCGTCCAGGGCCCAAACAGCAGAGATATCCCCTTTTAAGTTCCGTGGGAGCTTAGCGGCAGCCGTTTCGAGCCCTGGTTGCTCGATCATTTGGCCCGTTTGCCCGGAGTCCGTAATCCCACCCGTTGTCCGGCTCATTTCCCGTTCGATAATTCGTAGTCTCCCGAAGTTGGGTAACTTATTCAAATCCTCTCGTTATTACGGTCGTCATCATATATCACATGATAGATATATATCATACGTGCTATCGAATTTGTGTTTGAAGTCGGTTTTCTTTCGAATTATCCGTCAGCTTTCATATGTCTTTTCGTTTATTGGGTTATGTTCGTGACTCCGTTAAATCGAGTATCATGTAGTTGCTGTGATAAACCATATTGTGCTCGTTTATTTGCTGTTCAGAAGTCAAATTAATTGTAGTCGAGCTTAGAACATTTGTTATATGTTTCATTGTTATTTCATGTGAAATCGCGTGTTCATTATTTCTGTTGTACCTCAGTTTAAGCCATCAGAAACCAGCTATTTGAAGTCGCTTTCTTCTTATGAAATGTAGCTTGTTCAGTTGTCTATATGCTTTGGAATTTTGTAATTCCGATTTGAAACGAACAAGTTATGATTTTTACAAAATTGTCGCGCAAGCAGTTTTTCTAATACCCGGCAGCATGTGATTCTCTAATGTTTGGCCTGTTTATCGTATTATAATGTGCTCGTATGAACATATGCTCATAAAAGTTGTAGGCCTGTTTCTTATCTTTCAAATGAGATAAATTTCATGTTGATATGTACTCTATAGCTTGAGTTGTGTTCTTATGAAGGTAGACCTGCATGAGATAGAGTTATGTACTTGGTCAGAAATCTGACATTGATGGTTAACTGATTTCAAATCATCTTAATAACCTTATATGATTATGTGTTATAAATAAAATTTGCAGGTGCATGCCTTAGTCTTAATGTGAAAATTAAATCATGTCCATATGAATTTTGTGTTGATAGTTAAGTCGATTTTAAAAACGCTGCTCGGGTTATGTTTTGAAACACTTATGTGGTAATTTCGGAAATGGGATTCCCTTGATTAAATAACTACTTAAATACTTATGTGAATTTAGTTGGACTAAGTGATTTTCATGAATAGTTGTTCATAGGTGGAATAGTCATTTATACGACTATTTTAATATATGTAGGTGTTTGACGAGCCGAGCTCGCTGCCTACACGTGTTTTGTATGATCTCTTGCTTTCGACCAGGTGGGTGTTGATAAACCTTACCATGTATGTTAATTTCTATAAATGTTTGGCTTGATAATCAATATATGCATGTGAGCCGATAGTCTATGAGGCCTAACTCTAGCCTTTAGAGAGCTGACTCCGCGATGGTGTATCGACGGTTTGCTCCTGTCTTTGTTGTATTGACAGTTGCTCCTGTCTTTGTTGTATTGACAGGTAATCCGGTCTTTGTTGTATTGACGGATTAGGTGTGATCACATGAGCGTAGGCTGTGTTTAGGGAGGGTAGACTAGTCGATTTGTGTTCATGCTGCGATTATGATTTTAAGTCTTTATATTGATTATACTGCATGGTATTCCCACGGTGAGCAAGTGTTCGCTCACCCCCACTATTATATCTCTTTTCAGGCTGAGCTGGTGGTTGTGGCGAAGGACGAGCGAGGCGGGTCATATGTATATATGTGCTAATGAATTGTTTTACTTGCTTCCGCTTTTATCTAGTACCTATCTCTTGTTAGTATGATTAATATTATTTTTCTGGAAATTGAACCGTGTTTGGTTTTGGAATTTGAACTTGGGATTCGATATTGTTATGACTATCGGAATATTTTTGAATATCGATTGAAGTGCCTTGAATGTTAACATGAGATAAATTACGGTCGGAATAGTTGTTCCCTGTTTGTTCAGTGTAATCTTAACTGTTGATATGTGTAGTGTTTGGAGTAGCGCCCGTTAAATAAATTTTTAAATTAATTTTTGAAAATTTAACTCTGATTTTTGGAAAAATAATTCGGTATTTTCCTATTAAAATAACGGGGCGTTACACCATTCAAGATATGATGAGAATTTAATAGACCAATGGGTTTATTATGGAGTGTCATGTCAGCCCAAGAAGCAATAGTAAACATGGTCATTAAAGTTTCATAACCACCAGGAAGTATGATGAAAGCATCACTATGGTTCACCATGAACATAGTGCAATCATAA
>CACSLK010018944.1:6206897-6219488 GCA_902706635.1 Striga hermonthica | reverse complement strand
GCTCTCCCCATTTAGCCATTATTTTACCAATAAAATCGAGCCTCCATGATTAAATATTATTAATCTGATTGATCGATGTACCTCCCTATGTTTAAGATATAACGTCCTTTGATTAATTAAATTACTGACAAAATAATTAATCAACTTCTTATTCATTTCCAAAATTAGTACCACTCTGTCTTTAACCATTATGTCAGACAATCATCTACCTGCAGGGTTTAACATAATGTTCCTTTCTGAGCTCATTTCAGGGACGTCATCAATCCAGCGCACTGGAACATAGTGACTGTAAATAATTTATAATAGCACATCATATAATTATCCTTACTTACCAAAGTACCTCGTATGTCATCCTAACAGAATAGGAATCACTTGGTAAATCAAAGAAATAAGAAATAAAAATATATGCCTATTTTATATTATCTTACAGCTTAAGAGAACGCATCAATCACTAAAGGACTAAGTTACGACAACGGTCAGTGAGTCTCATATCCTTATCCTTCTGTGGTCCTGTTCAACACTTAACATAAGTGCTAGTGTAATCCTTCAGTCAAAGACCAACTGAATCGAGAATACAATACAGTCTTTTTCCAAGTGGGGTCTCACTGCCAGTCTAGACTGTGAACAAATAGTTTAGTCTTATAAGGAACCGATAGGTGATCTTTCTGTTCGAAACTCTCCGAACCACACTACCTCAATATAAGACATGGAGTATGTATTGCATAAATAAATAAACTGCAAACATATGTACTATGACCGAAACATGATTGCCAGATCAAAATGGAATTGATAGAAACTGCAAAACGTCGCTTTTACAACATACCTCTAACATTCATGTATAGTTAAGATTTCATATAAGGTTAAGATTTCAGATAGATCAACGATCCAGATATAGTTTAGATTTCAGTTAGATTAGATTAAGTCAGATTTTAGTTCCAGACATAGAAATATTTCAGAGAACTCTAGAATGCCTCAAAGACAACAATATTTTCAAAATCAGCTCGTAAATCCCTAAAGTGATTTTTAAAGCAGAGTGAGCGAACCTAGACAATAAGATATTAAAGGTTTGAGTATTATTCTGAGCCTAGTACTTAGAATATTTCGCTCATAATTTGTAGCTTGAGGAGAGTCGAGCCTCCGCCTGCTACACAGCATATTTCAGATATTTCAGCATGCGCATTTGTCGTTTTCGAGGTGGGGACCATGTACTGTGTATTTCATCGCTTTTAATAATTTACCATGTCTGAGATCTATATGTGTTTAAATTGAAGGACCGAGACGGATGAGTGATCCCGTCTTGGTCAATATTTTAGTATTTCAGTTATGACTTGAATGTGTGTGATTAGGGCCCGTCCTAAGTCTAGCGTCCAGATGGGGTGATTAGTGCCTTTCCTGGATTTCTGTGGGAGAGGACCCCCAGAGTGTGCACATGAGTACCAGTTTACCGTTAGTCCCATAGCCAGACCAGTTTATTCATATATATGTTGATTTCATAGTTTGTTATTAATTGTGTTGAGTATTCAGTGCCGGTCCTGACGGAGCACCGTTGATTCCTTTCTGCTCACGCCTCCCCACTACCCTATTTTTCAGGTGATGGCGTCCCGCGTGGAGCGTGAGCCGGATGTGGTGGTGGTCATCAGTCAGGATATTTGTGTTATGTCATGTTTTGATATGTTTGAATTAATTATGCTTTATTTATGTTTCGCTTATTGTCTGTTTGCCATTGATGTTTGAACCTATATTTGCTTCCGCACTCTAGAACTGTATTTCAGAACTTTAGATTATTATTTCAGTATTTTAGAATTTCAGATTAGTATTTCAGTAGTTCAGAATTTCAAATTACTATTTCAGTATTTCAGAATTTCAGTCTATGCATGCTTAATTCTTGAGATGTTCATGGAGCCTTAGAGTAATGAATTATACTTGGTTTTATAGATATTAAAGTTTAAAGATTTAAGATTAAAGTTGAGTAGCATCCCACATATTAAAGTTTAAAGTATTTTCGAAAAATTAATATGAGTTTTCGAAAATTTAAATCAGTGCTTTCCATTTATAGCGCGAAAAATTTACTCTGATTTTAGTAATTCTAGGCGGGGTGTTACATGTTCACAGCGACATGATCTTGAAGCCTCGTTCCAATTGAAGCCAATTTCTCAATTAGTCCAATCATCTTCAGAAAATGCTCGGAGACTTTACCCCCATCATGTAGCCTGCACTTAAAGAGGTCCCTCAACAGTTCAAACTCCAAGGTTTTAGACTGTGAATCATAGAGACTCTTCAAATGCTCCAACATTTCATAGGGTTTCATCCCATCATGTTGCCTCTGTAGCTCAGTGGACATAGAGGACATGACACATTGAGCTGAAATTTCATCGTCCCCGTGCTTCTTATGAGCAGCATGGTCAAACGTAGCATACTCAGAGGAAGTCTGTTCAGGCACAACGGGTATCGCAGTGTCCAACACATACTCAATCCGTTCTTGCCTTAATACCAAACGCAAATTGCGCAGCCAGTCGGGAAAATTCAGTCCAGTTAACTTGTTCGTTTCCATCAAATATTTCAATGATAAGTTCGACATCTTATTCAACCTAGAGAAATATATAGAACAGGAATTAAAACAACATGATCACATTCGTTAACTAAATTAACATGGCTTTTAATTAATTTAGCTCCCACTATTTTTACATACTCTACGACCCCTTCAGAAGAGTACGAACTCATATCAAATATAGTCATAGAGAGCCAAGATCCACGTCATCCCATCATAGTCCCAGCTAGGGCTGATCACTATAATGTATGTAGTGGTAGGTCTCTAAACCAATTGTAAACAATTACAACTCTTGGTTGATCAAATCTAATTTGATCGACGTCCTTAGATCATTCCGACGCTAGGGCGACAAGATTTAACTAAGTAAGTCAAAACCATCACACGATCACAAACATATGCATCTATGAATGAGTCTGAGCCTCGTAGCCCTAAGCAAACACTAGGGTGTAAATACTTTTGGGCGAAAAGGTTTTTGCACTCATTCAATTGCGATGGGTGACGTAATGCATCCAAGATGAGACTTATATTTTATTACGGGAACATTTGAACGGGGTAGTAAATATCAAATATTCAAACAAGATCCAACTAATATCACATATCGGGCGCCGCCTACCCGAGCAAAATATAACGCGGTCCAGCAAATACTGGGCGCCGCCTACCCAGACAATATATAACGTGGTCCGACAAATACTGTGTGTCGCCAACCCAGACAATATATAACGCGGACGCTAACTAAAATAAATAAACTATTTAATTTATTTCAGTAAGACAAATAAGAGCAAATAATCCAATTATCATGCATTTATAATATTCCAAACACATAAATATGTATTCAAAATACATATGCCAAGCAAATTCATGGATCAAAATAATGTGCTAAAATATTTATCAAAATTTCTAAAATTTTGAAACAAGCTCGAAGCTTTATTTCGTTCATCAAATATTTCAAAAATATTTAAGAACCATTTGACAATAGTTTTTAGTTTGAAATATACCCCAAGGGTTAATTTCAATTTTAGGGATTTTTCAGAAATTTGAAACAAGCAAAAATACTAATTATTTCAACTTTTTCCAAAATTCTGAAATTAGAACATAGCCAAGCATGCCTAAGCATTTTTCAGAAATTACAGATTTACCCCAAGGGCGAAATTGCTGTTTTTAAAACTTTTATGAAAATTGCAGATTTGCACCACAGTTTCACAAATGAGAAATAAACCCCAGATCTGTTTAGAAATTACAGATTTTAACTTTGGGTCAAATTGCAATTAACTAAAGCTTCTGAAAATTGCAAAACAATCCTTACTATTTATCAAATTCTCTTAATTATGCCCCAACCCTAATTTCGATTTCACCATCTGTTCACCTCCTACCCGTCGACGTCCTGCGACCTCTGGCCAGCCATCGCCGCCTCAAGAGCTCATGAACCCTCTGACGACCTCTTTTGGCCGGTCAAACCGCCATTTCAGTCGGCCTCTCTTTTTTTTAATGTTTGTCTGCCATTAATGGCGGACCGAGCTCGAAGCTCGATTCCAGCATCCTGTGCGTCGACCCTCTTTATCCGGTCACGTCCAGAGGAGCGTGGTTCCGGGTCGAGGCCGACGATAACAACCGCCGCACGACGGGGGCTGCCTAGCGGCAGCAGCAACGCGACGGAAACGGCCCAGCGGCAGCGACCCTTGGCCGCTCGAGTCCCGGCGTGACGGGAGATCGACGATCGGAGATGAGCAAGAGTTATCGGGAATCCAATTCCAGATTTTGATATGTGCATATCCGTTGTACCGTAATTCCAATTCCAGAATTTTAAGTTGCAGGTTTGAACAAAACTGATTCCAAATCAATTTGATTCCAAAATCCTAGATTTTGTGTGCAATTCAGACAAACCAAAAGTGAATTCCAAATCCAAATTCGCTTGATTAAAATGAAAGAAATATAGCAGATTTCGATCCATAAATCTAATTTAATCAAATAGCTATGAACACCGACCTGGTGCTCTGATACCACTGTTGGATTTTTGTCGTATGAATCAATCGCACACGCAGCGGAATTTAAAAATTTTTCTTACCAACAAGAAGATCTAGTTATAGCTATTCGATTTTTATCCTAGATCGCGAGAACTTACAGTTTAAGCTTTGTCTTCAACTATGGTATCCACGCAATCCAGATTCCGGTGCACGATCCAACGCAGTGAATCCTTTCTGGTGAAGACGCTAGGAATCCTCAATCAGAAAGCCAAAGAGAGAGAGTCTGTGTTTTTACAGCGTATCTGAATTATCTGATCCCTACAACTGATAAAGAGATACCCACTTATTTATAATTAGGCTAAACCTAATTATATGGGCTTTAGAATAACCTATTGCCCAATAGGTAATTGGACCCAATCCGATTAATGATTTTAATTAACTCTAAATCCAATTAAACTTAATTATATATTTTCTATCTAATACAAAATAATCTCATTACTAAAATTAAATATTCCAATCTAATTGAATATTTAACACTCACGATTCACTCTTAGCCGAAAAATAGATTGCATATTGTGTGACCCTATAGGCCTTCATATAATGACATAAATCTAATTTATGATCCTTAGGAAACTCCTAGACTGCGTCGAAGGACGAACTCAAAATATGAAGTACGTTTACATAGACAAAGCAAACAAACCTTTAGTGTAGAATTCAATAGTGATACGGTCCCTTCATTCCCGAACCACTCGATTAAGCTTAGGACTTGAATGCATGTCTATCCAAACAGCTTAATCATTTTATCTCATCTCACTGGTTGATTTTATCAATTACATTTGAACACTATTTCAAATATAATCATATGCACTGACCAGAGACTTTACCAACCCAGTATAGAGAAAATGAGTGTTCTCTCGAAACTATATTCGAGGAATGAATCTCATCTTGGCTCAACTACCAGTTCCATGTGTTGGGTTCTGTGAGGAACGTCAAACAACATGCACAGTATTGAACTTTATCGAAATAAATCCTAACGCAGCGGAATCTATAGTTAGGATATGGACGTGTATCTTTTAAAATTTTTGCTGAATCTGAGACGATGTAGAGTACCGTTGATGCAGTTCGTCTGAACACCACAATCTAATGGGCATGTAGATTTGGCCTTCAATCGATTCTAACCGATAGTTCCACGAAAGTTGATCACACGGTGCACGGGTCTCGGTCGTCGGGTGCAGCGGGCAGTTCGTGCGCGTCGGGTGCGGACAACGTACGCAGGCAACAGTCACGGACTCACGCGTGTGCGCGTCGGGCGCTGGCGTGATGCGCGTCGGGCACTTACAGCTGTTGGGGGAGTGCGTGCGCGTCTGGGATAACGCGGGCAGTTGCTGCGGGTTGCTTGGGCTCACAAGGAGTACCGTGCGCGTGGCAGGCGGACGCTGGGACCTCGGCCAATGGGCGATCGGCAGCAGGTGTGGACTAGGAGCTCGTGAACGTCGTCACTGGGCGCTGGTACCTCGCGATTGGGATTACTGGCAGCGGCGAGCAAACAGACGGCGCTGGGGACTTGCGGTGGTGACAGGGAGTCACTGGGCGTCGTCGCTGGGAGCTGGGACTGAGCTCGGCTGGGCGCGACTGCGTGTGGTGACTCGCGGTAGCGATCGGCTGGGCTTGGGTGGCTTCCGACGGTGAAGGGCGGCAGTGATGTTTTCCGGCAGCTTCTCACGGCGGCGATGGGCGGCGATGTGATGATGATGATGACCGGAATTATATCTATATTAGAGGCTCAATATATTGTACCAAAAAGCCTTCTAATGGATTAGCTAAACACCTACTTCGATCAAACTTGGTGGAGCGTTTAATCGAATCTCCCTAACTCTCGAACAAAGATATTTCTCGCGCGTATGTAGAGGAGAAAATCGGCCAACACATCTATGTAGTAGAGATTAGGACATGGTGTATTTATAGGCTCCATTAGAGACCTTAAGGAGGTGCTAAATATGGACTTATCCCATTTAGGCCTAGGAATCCTAATTCTACTCCAATACTAATTTAATGTAGGAAGGAAATCTCCTACTAATCTCCATCTTCTAGAAGACTCCTTAGTCTTCTAACACTAGAGGAGATCCTAGTAGGAATATCTTTTCTAATTAAATTAATAATCATGGAATAAAATTAATTCCTAATTTAGGAAGCCAAATTCTACTCCAATTAATTCTTTAATGTAAGAAATATATTTCCTACTAATCTCCTTCTTCTAGAAGACTCCTTAGTCTCCTAATCCCAAGAGAAGATTTTAGTAGGAATTTTGTTCTCCTAATTAAATTAATTAATATGGAATAAAATTAATTCCTATTTAAATAGAATTAAAATAATAAAACATCCCACTAGAGTAATATTATTGCTCTCCCCATTTAGCCAGTATTTTACCAATAAAATTGAGCCTCCATGATTAAATAATATTAATCCGATTGATCGATTTACCTCCCTATGTTTAAGATGTAACGTCCCGTATCTAACCCAAGATCTCTACCCCAAGGAGGAAGAGTGACCTCAAGGGGGAGAACAGATTCCCCGTCCGTTGATTAATTAAATTACTGATAAAATAATTAATCAACTTATTATTCATTTTCGAAATTAGTACCACTCAGATCCTTAACAATTATGTCAGACAATCGTCTACCTGCAAGGTTTAACATAATGTATATTCCTGAGCTCATTTCGGGGACATCATCAATCCAGCGCACTGGAACATAGTGACCATAAATAATTTATAATAGCACATCATATAATTATTCTTACTTATCAAAATACCTCGTATGTCATCCTAATAAAATAGGAATCACTTGGTAAATCAAATAAATAAGAAATAAAAATATATGCCTATTTTATATTATCTTATAGCCTAAGAGAACGCATCAATCACTGAAGGTCTAGCTTACAACAACGGTCAGTAAGTCTCATATCTTTATCATTCCGTGGTCCTGTTCAACACTTAACATAAGTGCTAGTGTAATCCTTCAGTCAAAGACCAACTGAATCAAGAATACACTACAATCTTTTTCCAAGAAGGGTCTCACTGCCTGTCTAGACTGTGAACGAATAGTTTAGTCTTTTAAGGAACCGATAGATGATCTTTCTGTTCGAAACTCTTCGAACCACACTACCTCAATATAAGACATGGAGTATGATTTGCATAAATAAATAAACTGCAAACATATGTACTTTTACCGAAACATGATGGCCAGATCAAAACGGAATTGATAGAATCTGCAAAACATAGCTTTTACAGCATACCTCTAACAATCTCCCACTTATGCTTTATAAGCTCATGGATAAACAAAATAACCACAATTTCTTTCAATCTAGTTCTCAAAGACTAGTCTACTATGTCGCCCTAACATCTGACTCCCATTCCTTCTGCGTGTCTTGTAAAGACTCTCGCCGGTAGGCTCTTCGTAAAAGGGTCTGCTAGGTTGTCCTCTGATTGTATCTTGGCAACAACGACTTCTCCTCGTCCAACGATTTCTCGTATCAAGTGGTACTTGCGCTCTATGTGTTTACTCGCTTTATAAGTCCGTGGCTCCTTCGAATTTGCTACTGCTCCGTTGTTGTCACAGAACACTGTTATTGTAGCGGGCAAACTCGGTAACACATCAAGGTCGAGGAGAAAATTCTTGAGCCAGACAGCTTCTTTCGCTGCCTCTGAGGCTGCTACATACTCAGCCTCCATGGTTGAGTCCGCCACGCATTTCTGCTTGTCACTCCTCTATACTGTGGCTCCTCCTCCTAAAGTAAACACAAACCCTGAGGTTGACTTGCTTTCATCTCGATCTGCCTGGAAGTCAGAATCGGTGTAACCCAATAGAAGCAATTCATCTGTCTGGTAAATCAACGTGTACTCCTTAGTCCTACATAGGTACTCGAGTATATGCTTTACCGCAGACCAATGTTCCGGTCCTGGATTACTCTGATATCTTGCTACCATGCCCACGGCATAACAAATATCAAGTCGCGTGCACAACATAGCATACATGAGGCTTCCTACTACTGATGCATAAGGAACTGCCTTCATGTCCTCTACCTCTTGAGGCGTCTTCGGGGACATCCTCTTAGATAGAGGTATTCCATGCCGAAAGGGTAAATCCCCTTTCTTGGAATCCTGCATGTAACACCCCGCCTTTTCATGAATTTCAGAGTGCGCTTTTCGCAAATTTTCTAAATAAAATATTTCTTTTGCGTAAACTGATTCGGAGTGTTACCGTAAAATCTGTCTTATTCTGAAAACCGTTAATTTCTGAGTTTAATACTAAAACGGTTATATAATATTTAACCGACTAACGTCGGGTCAAAAGCTGATTTAGAGTACATAAAATAGTAGCAGAATCATAGTGAACCAAACATAATATATACATATAAACAAAAGTCCTGAATCCGTCGCCCGCTCACTCCTCGGCTTCGACTCTGTGACCTGAAAAACATGAATAATGTGGGGGCGTGAGCACTAATCCACTGTGCTCCGCAGAAACTCATACTAAAGCAAACAGTGAAAATAATTACAATATCATGATCCTGGCATATATAACTGAACTGATACTGAAACTGATAACTGATACCGATACTGAATAATCTGATACTGATCTCGTGATATAAATCACCTGACTGATAACTGATCATCTGCCAGCATAAAAATGTAGGACACCATGTGCACACTCTAGTGGGCAGACTAAAGCCACTAGAACTCAGAATGGACCGGCGACCATTCCGAGCGGATACTGATAATACATACCTCAAACATGGTAGCATAATTATAATCAATGTAATAACCAGTCTGAGTCCCCACCTGAACTGCTGATCTGAAAATGTAAGTGCTGATTGCCTGCAAAACTGCGACATATATAATCAATTACTAAGTACTATGCTCAGATTGATTAAAATAACTGTTAAGATGCTCAACTCGATCTGAATGGTTACCAGGAATTATCTCGGGGTCTAACTTAATTGATAAGAAAAACTGAACTGAAATGGTACTGCTAAACTGAACTGAACTGACTGCATATGACTGTTCATGACTGAACTGAAAATTTAACTGAAATACTGAACTGAACTGACTAGACTGAAAATACTAAATTGATAACTTAACTGATTACACTGAACTGACTGACTGGACCTGGAACTTAACTGAAAACGGGACTTAAAACATGAACCGGGATTTAAATAATAATTTATGGATCGAACCAGTCCGAACTGGTCTGGCCGAACCGCCGGTCTGCTGGGACCGGGCGGTCAGTGGCTGACTCGGCCCATGGCCTGACTGCGGCTATGGGCATGGCTGCTGACGGTTTGGGTGCGGGCGTAGCCGCTGCCGGGCCTGCCCTGGCCACGGCCGAGGGTGCTATGTGCACCTGGCCACGGCTGGCACGAGTTAGGCCCTTTGGGCACTTCTGGACGCACATGACTGACCCTCGGCGCTGCCAGACGCTATGTGCGTTAACATCAAGCACCGCTGAACGCTGCCAGGCACTACCGCATGCCGCAGCGGGTGACTGGGCCCTTGGACGTGCGCATGGGCGCGACTGACATGTACAAGTGCCGCACGGGCGCTACCGTATGACCTTGGGCGGTACTGGGCAATCGGCCCTGCGACTGGCACTGCGCAGGCGCTATCGTGCGACACCTGCGGTGCTGGCTAGACTTGACGAGACGCTGCGCAGACGCTATTGTGCGACTCCCGCGGCGCTGGCCACTCGGCAGGCTGTTGGGCACTGCCACGGCCACTGGCGTGCGAGCTTGCGCACTGGCAGCTGCTATTGCACAGTACCGTGCGCTTCTCGCTGCTACTACGGACTGATTGTGCGCGACACCTGTCCACGCACATCGCCTGCAGACACCGCTGGCCTGCCGGTGCGCACTACCCGCTGTGTGCGGGCATGACGGCCACGGCCGATCCTTATCGGCCGTCCGGCAACACCCTTTGGCAACTCCCACTTAATCCAATATGACCAAACATAATACAATCAAATTGATCGAATTTACTCAAAATCATGACTTATAAGCTACTAAACTTGGCTTGAACATGCTTGCTACGAAAATTTCGAATTTAAGCTTAACAAATTTTTGTCTCATTCTACTCGTGCATGACTTGATCTCTTATCATGATAACTTAAAATATCATGTTATAACTTAAAAAATAGATTAGAAATTGCTTACCTTGACCAAGGAGCGAAACTCTGATTAGAGCCTTCTCCGACTAGTGATTCGCACGGCTTTGTTGGCAAGAATTATCTCTCGGCTTTGCTCAATTTATGGCTTAAGTGAAGAGAATATTCATTCAATATATGGAATAAGACGAATTAAACATTCACCTTCGAATTGATGCTAATTACATATATAGGTGACATTTTGTAACAACATGGGATTTTCTTCTTCTCGTTTGTTTTCTTCTTAGGCTAGATATGGGTAACATAATGAAATGCTAAAATAAACTTAAGGTAAAACTCTTCTCCACTATGCATAAGGCTATTTATAGATGAAAAATTTAGACAAAGTGGGAGACAAGAGATTATCCCTTTAATTCCCATACTAACACATGTCCTTATGCTTAACTTAGTTGGCAAATATTTATCTTAGTCACGCCTAGGTGTCATGAAGACATAAATATTCAGCCATGCAATGAGGTTAATCTCACGAAATGGTTGGAAATCTCGTTTGTGCTTTGACTAGGTTAAGACAATTGGAACATAACTCGGCCGAATTTACTCGGTTTTGGTCGTGACTCAACCACGACGATTAATCCGAGTATCATGACTTTGAATAATTCATCAACTTGAAATTATTAATTCCGAACTCATTAATTAATAAACGAATCAGAATTAAATTTGAAAACTTATTCGGTTACTAAAATAATTAAACCGAATTATTTATCGACTAATAGTCGAACTTAGAATATAACTAGCTGATTAACTTGAAATTGAACATGAGCATGATTATTTATTAACAAAGGCTAGCTTAAAATTTAAAGCTAGTATTTCCCTTCATTAATAGAACTCGGGGTGTTACAATCTACCCTCCTTAAAATATTTCTGTCCTCGAAAATACTAAAACTGGACGTACAAGCTTAACGTAAAGCTTATACTTACTGATTACATGAATTGAAAATTCAGTACTTTACTACTGAATAATGGACTTGATCTGAACTGAGAAGTCATCAATTCACAATTAAGTGAATTGTTAGATGCTGCTGACTGAGAATGGACACTTTCCTGAAATAAAGTGTTCCATTGATTATACATGATATTAAAAAAACATGCTTCTTGAGCATAGTCTGGTCATTATTTCTTGGCTGATTGTTGATCTTCGGTCTAAATGTTAGTTGTGGAAAACCTCAGTCGTCGGTACACACGGAAAACTCCAGAGATACGCACATGTACAAATGAGGATAACTAGCAATATCGGTAGTTACCTTTCATGAGCGTCTGCTCGATAACACGGCACATCGTTCGCGGCACATTGTATTGCGGCGCACCTGCTCCTCATCAAGTGAGTGCGGCATGCCTGCATACAGCACCTGGCGAACATTGCACCTGCGTCGTCGACGTAGTCTGATCGTATCTGTATCTTAAGCTACTAACCTCAATGTACTATAATGCTAACTCTCTGTAATTTCCTGTGTACAGTAACTCAGACATGGCATCCTTCTTTTCTTGTGTCATGCATCCTTGGATGGAAAGAGTCGGTTTGTCATCATGGCGTTGTCTGTTGCTGTTGATTGGCGCTTCTTCGTCGCGTTGTATGTCAACATATGATACCTGCAACTGCTTACCTTCCCTGAGATCAAACTTAACCTCAAGAAAAATCTATCATGAATTAATATCTCCTACGATTTCATAAATTTTTCAGAATTTGAGAATCGAGGCACTGATTATACTTAAAATAACTGATACGTCTTGTCTTATTAGACAAGCTATCTTTGAGTTTGGCATAACTAACCTGAATATTCTCATAACTGGATAACCATGACTTAACTTTTACATGACTGGATCATCTTTACCTAAACTCTGAAAGCTATTCCGAGACAACTAAATG
>CACSLK010018944.1:6184842-6198454 GCA_902706635.1 Striga hermonthica | reverse complement strand
CTCGGTTTTATTCGGCCGAGCGTTTCACCTTGGGGAGCACCCGTTCTCTTTGTCAAGAAGAAGGACGGATCCATGCGCATGTGTATCGACTACCGGGATCTTAACCGGTTGACGATAAAGAAAAAATACCCGCTTCCCAGAATTGACGATTTATTTGATCAGCTGAGGGGAGCTTGTGTTTTCTCTAAGATTGATTTGCGATCAGGCTACCATCAGCTGAAAATCAAGGAGTCAAACATTCCCAAGACTGCTTTCCGTACTCGTTACGGCCATTATGAGTTCGTGGTCATGCCATTCGGACTAAAAAATGCACCAGCTGTATTCATGGATCTGATGAACCGTATTTTTCATCCCTATCTCGATCAGTTTGTCATTGTTTTTATTGATGATATTCTTATCTACTCTAAGAGCCAGAAGGAACATGAGGAGCATCTGAGGGTTGTTCTTGAAAGCCTTAGACGAGAAAAGTTATATGCAAAATTCTCCAAGTGCGAATTCTGGCTCCAGCGAGCCTTTCTTGGTCATGTGATTACGCAGGCAGGTATTGAGGTTGATCCTTCCAAAGTTGCAGCCGTTGAGAACTGGTCGACACCGAAGAGTCCGTCCGAGGTTTGCAGTTTTCTCGGTTTGGCTGGTTATTACCGCAGATTCATTGAGGGCTTTCCCAAGATTGCCCTTCCTTTATCTCAGCTGACGAGGAAGTCTGTGATGTTCGAATGGACTGATCGATGTGAGGCGAGCTTTCAGGAGCTCAAGAGGAGGCTGACTTCAGCACCGGTGTTGACTATTCCCGATCCTTCTCGGAGTTTCACCATTTTCAGTGATGCTTCAAGATAGGGTTTGGGATGTGTGCTCATGCAAGATGGCCAGGTCGTTGCTTATGCTTCACGCCAGCTCAAACCACATGAACAGAACTATCCGACACACGACTTGGAGCTTGCCGCAGTTGTTCATGCCCTCAAGATTTGGCGACATTATCTATACGGCGGTCGATGCGAGATTTTCACTGATCATAAAAGCTTGCAGTATATTTTCACTTAGAAGGAGCTCAACATGAGATAGCGCCGTTGGTTAGAGCTCGTCAAGGATTATGATTGCACGATCCTGTACCATCCGGGAAAGGCGAATGTTGTTGCTGATGCCCTAAGCTGCAAGGTAAAGGGTGACTTGACGTATGTTGTTACTCAGCAGAGTCAGTTGATTCAGGAGTTCGCCCGGATGCAGATTCAGACGGTTGATGCACTTCCCATAGCCATTACGGGGAGTGTTAGTTCCATGCAGGTTCAGTCGACGCTGAGGGAGAGAATCCGGCAAGAACAGGCTTCAGATGAGTTTATTCGTGCGATTGATGCCAAAGTTCGAGCCGGAGGCGTCGAGGGTTTTCGCAGAGGCACTGATGGGGCCTTGGAGTTTCGTGGCAGGATTGTGGTGCCAAAAGTTGAAGCATTTAGGAAGGAGATTCTGACTGAGGCTCATACCGCACCATATCTAGCCCATATCGGAAGTACTAGAATGTATCATGACCTGAAAAGGTCATTCTGGTGGCGAGGGTTGAAGAAATACATAGCCGACTTTGTAAGGAAATGTTTAACCTGTCAGCAAGTTAAAGCCGAGCATTAGAGTCCCATAGGCCTTCTACGACCACGGCCGATTCCGAAGTGGAAGTGGGAGGAGGTTGCGATGGATTTTGTCACGGGGTTACCAAGGTCGTCTTAACATCACGACGCTATTTGGGTCGTGGTCGACAGATTGACTAAGGTTGCTCATTTCTTGCCAGTATCGATGAACGTGTCTTTGGACAAGTTGGCTGAGATTTATACCCGTGGGATCGTTCGACTCCACGGAGTGCCTGTTACTATCGTGTCAGACAGAGATCCCAGATTCACTAGCAGATTCTGGCAGAGTTTGCACAAGGCGATGGGCACGAAGTTAGCATTCAGTTCATCCTACGATCCAGAGACTGACGGTCAGACAGAGAGGACCATTCAGACGTTGGAGGATATGTTACGGGCTTTGGTTGTTGACAGTGGTGCTAAGTGGGAGTCGTTATTGCCGTACGTTGAGTTTGCGTACAACAACAGTTATCATTCTGCTATTAAGATGGCTCCTTACGAGGCACTTTACGGTCATAAGTGTCGTTCCCCTCTTTATTGGGACGACGTCGGCGAGCGTCGAGTACTTGGTCCGAAATTGATTGAGAAGACAACGGAACAGGTCGACTTGATCAGGCAGAGACTTAAGACAGCTCAGAGTCGAATGAAATCAACCGCCAATCATCATCGACGAGATATTCAGTTCGAGGTTGGCGAGCGAGCTTTTCTCAGAGTTAGTCCATTCCGCGGAGTTATTCGATTCGGGAAGAGAGGGAAGTTTCACCCTCGGTTCATTGGCCCGTTCGAAGTGCTCGAGCGAGTGGGCGATGTTGCGTATCGATTAGCCTTACCTCCCGAGTTATCTAGTGTTCATAATGTTTTTCATGTATCGATGTTACGTAAATACGTGTGCGACCCCGATCATGTCATTCCTCATACTGATATTCAGATCCATCTAGACTTATCTTACGAGGAGCGACCGGTAGCTGTGTTGGACTGACAGGTTCGACGGCTTCAGAAGCGTGATGTTCCCCTCGTTCGTATTCAGTGGGATCGCCACAGAGCTACTTGGGAGCAGGAGACTGATATTCGCGCTCGTTTTCCCGATTTTCAGTTCTGATGTATATGTTCTTTCATGTTTCATTTTTGTATTTCCGAGGACGGAAATATTTTAAGGGGGACAGATTGTAATATCCCTTTATGTTTAATAATGTAAAATCATGTCTAGTTCCGATATATTTTTTTTATTCAGCGTTATTGTTCGGAACTATTTATTTCAGTCAAACATGTTCGAATTAATTTTCGAATATCACGTTCATGTTCGAAATAATTTTTTCGATAATTATTTCTTGTTCGAATATGTGCTAACTTGATGTTAGTGCATGCAAGTGATGCTTAAGTGGCCTTGATAAGACGTCCCATGCGCACGCCCTTCATTAAGGGAGTGATGCTTAACTTAAGTAATCAAGATTATGTGATCTAATGGGCGTACAAGTTCCTATAGCCAAAGGAAGGAGATTCGGTCAATGTTTCCTCAAGTCATCATTGCATAGCTTAGGTGGAGGCTTAATGTTCAATGAGTTGGTGACTAAGCAAGCAAGAGTACACCTCAACCCTTACATGCTTGGCAAGTGTAATAAAGTGATTGGTCATAGAAATCAAACCCTTTTTCCTCCCAAATTGCGTACGGTTTTATATATGAGGAAGGAGAATTTTGTGTTAAGTTCATCTTCCCTACTCAGCAAGTTAAGGTATATATTAGTCTATAATTACTACATACTAAGTAAGGTTAAGTGCGCTAAAGAGAGTTTGAGATATCCTATACACACACGTACACGAGGACAAGGAAGAAACGCACGTCTTTTGCCATTTGATCCAGAATTCGAGGAGGTAACGTCCTCATTATCTTCTAACCACATTCATGTAATCATTTTAAGCTCATCAAGTTTAATTCATGTCATAAGAATCACGGAAAGCCAAATTAGGCTCGGTTAGGCCGTGACCGTGTGATATTTGTTTTTACCGACAACTTCCGAGCAATTTATGTTTTATTGATCGTAATATGCCATTTTATACTCAGTTAGTTCAAGTTGGTCGAGAGGTTTTCAAATTGGTCAAGAAAACGGCTTAAGAGCCATAGGCAGCGCACAGACGCACGCCATCGGCCATGTGAAGTCATCGAACAAAAAGTCATGATTTTAAGTAAATTCGATTAATTTGATTGTGATATGTTTAGTAATGTTGAGTTAAGTGGGAGTTGCCGGAAAGTATTGCCGGACGGCCGATAAGGATCGGCCGTACTCGCCATGCCCGCACGCAGCGGGTAGTGCACGCCGGCAGGTCAGCTGTGTCCGCAGGCGACGTGCATGTGGTACAGGTGTTACGCGGTGTAGGCGCCGCGTATGGCCGATACCTGCAGTAGGTAGCTGTTGGCGATGCGTGTGCGCACGCCAACACCCAGTCATGCACGCCAGCGTGTGGTAACGCACGCTAGCGCGCAACATCGAGCGTCAGGGGCCCCGGCATCACCCAGCGGGTCACCAGAGTAGCCAGCGTCGCGGGTATTGCTCAATATCGCCCGCGCAGCGCCAGTCATGTCCAGCCAGCGCTTGTGCGTGCACTCATGAGCTCAGTAGTACGTCGCGGTGTGCGGTAACACTCGATTGTGCCCAGTCACGCGGCAGCCGATGCACGTAGCGTTCGGTAGTGACCAGGTCATGACCCGATAGGCCTAACTCCTGTCAACCATGGCCAGGTGCACGCAGCAGCCTTGGCCGAGGCTTCGGCAGGCCCGGCAGCAGCCAGGCCCGCACCCAAACCATCAGCAGCCGCGCCCATAGCCATGGCAAGGCCCTGGGCTGAGTCAGCCGCTGACCATCCGGTCCCAGCAGACCGGCGATTCGGCCAGACCGGTTCAGACCATTTTGGACCGGTTTGGCCCAAAATTTTATATTTAAGTTTTGGTTCATGAATTCAGTTCCATTTTCAGTTAAATTCTGGGTCCGGTTCAGTTCAGTAAATTCATGTCAGTTCAGTTCCAATCTTAGCCGGTTCCGGTTATACCAATTAAATCCAAATGTCATATCAAGTTCAATAGAGCATCTTAACATATTAAAAAGTTATTTTGTCAAGTCTGGGCATAGTATTTAGTAATTGTTTATATTATTTTTCAGTTTGATCAGGATTCGATTATCAGCACTACCTTTTCAGTCAGACAGTTCAGGTGGGGACTCAGACTAAGTACTACATTGTTTATAATTATTCTACCATGTTTGAGGTATGTATTATCAGTATCCGCTCGAAATGGTCACCGGTCCATTCTGGGTTCTAGTGGCCCTAATCTGCCCACTAGAATGTGCACATGGTGTCCGACATTAGTATTTTGCTGGCAGATGTTCAGGTATCAGGAAGGTGATGATTATCACACCATCAGTATCAGATCATGATTATTTAGTACCGGTTTCGTGTTCATGTTCATGCCAGGATCATGTTATTGTAATTATTTTCACTGTTTACTTTAGTATGAGTTTCCACGGAGCACAGTGAACTTTAGTGCTCACGACCCACATTTATCATGTTTTTGAGGTCAGAACGTCGGGCCGGAGGTGTGAGATGATGGATGATTCAGGACTTTTGCTCATGTGATTGTAAATAGTTTGATGATGCTACGTTTCGGCTGATTATGATGTTTTGACGAACTTATCTTTTAATTAGACTTTCAGTTATTTAATGCACTAAGTGAACCGTAGATTTTTGGTAAAAACTAAAATAACGGTTTTTCAGAATAAGTCATGTTTTTACGGTAGCACTCCGAATCAGTTTTCGCATACTAATTATTCTATTTTGAAAAGTTTTGCGAAATTACGCACTCTGATTTTCACGATAAGGCGGGGTGTTACAACAAGTGCCGCACGAGCGCTACCGTATGACCTTGGGCGGTACTAGGCAATCGGCCCTGCGACTGGCACTGCGCAGGCGCTATCGTGCGACACCTGCGGTGCTGGCTAGACTTGACGGGACGCCGCGCAGACGCTATTGTGCGACTCCCGCGGCGCTGGCCACTCGGCAGGCTGTTGGGCACTGCCACTGCCATTGGCGTGCGAGCTTGCGCACTGGCAGCTGCTACTGCACAGTACTGTGCGCTTCTTGCTGCTACTGCGGACTGACTGTGCGCGACACCTATCCACGCACATCGCCTGCGGACACCGCTGGCCTGCCAGTGCGCACTACCCACTGTGTACGGGCATGACGGCCATGGCCGATCCTTATCGGCCGTCCGGCAACACCTTTCGGCAACTCCCACTTAATTCAATATGTCCAAACATAGTACAATCAAATTGATCGAATTTACTCAAAATCATGACTTATAAGCTACTAAACTTGGCTTGAACATGCTTGCTACGAAAATTTTGAATTTAAGCTTAACAACTTTTTGTCTCATTCTACTCGTGCATGACATGATCTCTAAGATAAATCTTAAAATATCATGTTATAACTTGCTTACCTTGACCAAGGAGCGAAACTATGATTAGAGCCTTCTCCGACTAGTGATGCGCACGGCTTTGTTGGCAAGACTTATCTCTCGGCTTTGCTCAATTTATGGCTTAAGTGAAGATAATATTTATTCAATATATGGAATAAGACGAATTAAAAATTCACCTTCGAATTGATGCTAATACATATATAGGTGAAATTTTGTAGCAACATGGGATTTTCTTCTTCTCGTTTGTTTTCTTCTTAGGCTAGATATGGGTAACTTAATGAAATGCTAAAATAAACTTAAGGTAAAACTCTTCTCCACTATGCATAAGGCTATTTATAGATGAAAAATTTAGACAAAGTGGGAGACAAGAGATTATCCCTTTAATTCCCATACGAACACATGTCCTTATGCTTAACTTAGTTGGCAAATATTTATCTTAGTCACGCCTAGGTGTCATGAAGACATAAATATTCAGCCATGCAATGAGGTTAATCTCACGAAATGGTTGGAAATCTCGTTTGTGCTTTGACTAGGTTAAGACAATTGGAACATAAGTCGGCCGAATTTACTCAGTTTTAGTCGTGACTCGACCACGACAATTAATCCGAGTATCATGACTTCGAATAATTCGTTAACTTGAAATTATTAATTCTGAACTCATTAATTAATAAACGAATCGGAATTAAATCTGGAAACTTATTCGGTTACTGAAATAATTAAATTGAATCATTTATCGACTAATAGTCGAACTTGGAATATAACTAGCTGATTAACTTGAACTTGAACATGAGCATGATTATTTATTAACAAAGGCTAGCTTAAAATTAAAAGCTAGTATTTCCCTTTATTAATAAAACTCGGGGTGTTACACTGCATGTTGAAATGCTTTAGGATAGTGTCTATGTATGTGGATTGGGATAGGCACAACTTTCTCTTCTCTCGGTCGCGAATGGCCTTGATTCCGAGAACATGTCCTACTTCTCCCAAATCCTTTATATCAAACTGCTTGGATAACCATACCTTTACGTCTGATAACATTTTCACATTGTTTCCAATGAGAAGAATATCATCCACGTACAGCACTAGAAACACAACCACGGTTCTTGTACACACAGTTCTCGTCCGGACATTGGATAAATCCATACGATTGGACAACCTAGTCAAAACTGATGTTCCAAGACCTCGAAGCCTGCTTCAGCCCATAAATGGACCTCTTCAGCTTGCAGACCAGATGCTCTTGGCCCTTTGCAACGAATCCTTCTGGTTGCTGCATATAGATGTCCTCGTCCAAATTCCCGTTAAGGAAAGCGGCCTTAACATCCATTTGCCAAATCTCATAATCCATATGAGCGGCCACAGCCAAGAGAATCCTGATGGATTTGAGCATGGCTACCGACAAAAAGGTTTCCTCATAATCGATCCCTTCTTTCTGAGTGTACCATTTCGCAACAAGCCTAGCTTTGAAGGTCTCAACCTTCCCATCTGCTCCTCTCTTTCTCTTATAGACCCACTTGCATCCAATGGCGCGGACACCACTGGGTGGCTCTACAAGATCCCAGACCTGATTATAGTCCATTGACACTATTTCAGATTTCATCGCCTTTTGCCAAGACTCTGCGTTCCGATCTTGGAGTGCCTCATTGTATGTCCATGGGTCAGATTCAAGAACGTCCGGGACGGCCTCAGAAGACTCTCCCAGACCCATGAACCGTTAGGGCTACCGGACAACCCTCCCACTACGACGAGGTACTACCTGCTCAGGTGTATCATCAGCGATACGTGTTGCAGTACTTTGTGGTGTAACATCTAGCGCACTCGGTATTGAAGTACTCACTCCCTTTAACTCCTCAAGAACATGCCTACTACTGAGCTTATGATCTAAAGCATAGTCTTCTTCCAAGAACCTAGTATTCATACAAACAGTTACTTTTTGGTCCTTGGGACTATAAAATAGACCACCTTTTGTTTCCTTAGGATATCCCACAAACAGCCTTACTTCTGTTCTCGGTTCCAACTTATCAGTATCGGTTCTCAGCACATGTGCTGGACTACCCCAAATCCTGAGATGTCTTAGACTAGGCTTATGCCCAGACCACAACTCCAATGGTGTAGACGGTACTGATAGAGAAGATACTCTATTCATAATATATACCGCTGTTTCTAAGGCATATCCCCAAAACGAATGTGGTAAAGTACTATAACTCATCATTGCCCTAACCATTTCCATAAGAGTCCTGTTCCTCTGTTCTGCTACGCCATTCTGCTGAGGCGTGCCAGGCGCAGTCAGCTGGGACGTAATCCCATTATCCGTCAAGTAGTTCCTAAATTCATTCAAGAGATATTCGCCACCACGATCTGATCGTAATGACTTGATACTTTTCCCTAATTGCTTCTCCACAACTGCCTTATACTCTAAGAACTTCTCAAAGCATTCAGACTTGCGGTGCAGATGGAAAATGTACCCATATCTCGAGTAATCATCGATAAACGTAACGAAGTACTCGAAACCACCTCTCGCTTGAACACTCATAGGACCACATAGATCGAAATGAACTAGCCCTAACACATCTTCAGCTCTATGCCCCTTTGAACTAAAAACCCTCTTAGTCATTTTACCTTCCAGGCAAGACTCATAAGTTGGAAAAGCCTCGATTTCTAACGACCCCAAGGGCCCGTCTGCTACCAACCTTTGAATCCTCCTATGGTTAATATGACCAAGTCTTAGATGCCAAAGATATGTTTCGTTCATTTTAGAAGGTTCCTTTCTCTTATTTAGATTAGATGATGAATTAAGTAATTGTTTCTGTTGGAGTGGAGATGACTTAGATTCTAGAATGTATAGATTGTCAACTAATGATCCAGAACATATGAACTTTTTGCCAAAACGAATAACAACTTTATTATCATCGTAGCGGAAAAACCGTTCATAAACAACTTAGAAACTGAAATCAAATTCTTTCTAAAACTACAAACATAAAGACAATCTTTCAAAACTAGAAAACTATCTAAGCCAAAATCTAAATAGATGCCTCCCACTGCAACTGCTGATGCTCTACTAGCATCGCCAAGTAGATGGTAACATCTCCTTCCCTAAGTCTCTTGGTTTCCTGAGAACCCCTGCAATGAATTGCAGACATGATCAGTGGCCCCTGTATCTAGTATCTACACACCACGTACTGGTAGATAACACCGTTGTACATGTTTCAACGACTAAAACAAAAGGTGTACCTTTGTCGTATTTCTTGGGGAGAGGGCAGTTTGCCTTCCAGTGCCCTTTCTGCTGACAATTGTAGCACTTGCCTTTCGGCTTCTTCGCTTTTTGTCGAGGTTGTGCGTCATTCATGACCGCCTTGCCCTTTTCTGCGGACTTCTTCCTCTTCTTGACCTTAGAGGCCTTAGAAGTGGAGGTTTCTCCCCGCTGGGCCACCATAGCATGGGTCTTCAGACGAAATAGGCCCTCTGCCGACTGTAGTTCAGCAACAAGTTCCGGAAGAGTCATCAACATCTTATTCATGTTGTAATTCACCAGAATTGTTCGAAGCTCTTCGGCAAAGACTGGAGCACTATATCGACCTGGGTTTTCCCGTCAATAAAAGCCCCAAGAACCTCCAGCTCATTCAGCTGGGCCATCATAGCAAGAACATGTTTCCTTACGGGAATGCCCTCGCGCATGGTCATGTTCATCAGAACCCTCATGGCCTCTTGTCGGGCAGCCCGCGACTGATGACCAAATAACTCCTTGAGATTGAGGAGCATGTCTGCCGCAGTGTTCATAGACTGATGTTGATGCTGAAGTACATTTGAAAAGGATGCCAAGATGTAACACTTCGCCATCTCATCAGCCTTTTTCCACCGAGCATACTCCTCTTTCTCTTGGTCTGGTGCATTGTCAGCAGGCACAGCCGGACAAGCCTCAACAATAGCAAATTTGTACCCTTCAGCAGTTAACACTAGATCCAAGTTCCTTTTCCAGTCAATATAATTGGGACCAACAAGTTTGTTTTCTTTGAGAATTACGGACAACGGATTGAAAGACATTTTGAATTCCTGGGATCATGCAAACATAGTCTTTACTCAGTCAAGTAGTTTTGAATTTATACATCAAATATTGATCCCATGTAACAATATTCAAATAAATTCACCAACACCTCAAAACACCGAATCCCCGCAGGCCACAGAGTGTGGACGTCTACGGTTCAAACATTCGCAAGAGGAGGGATAAATCCTATTAGCTTAATATACTGCCGAGCAATACTTAACTAATTGTCGGTTTCATCTTTTGGCCAGCGCAATTAACTTTATAAAGAATAAAAACGACCTTATCCTTTGGGACTATCATAATTATTTCCACTTTAAGTGTAACCCAATAATTGGTACTAAGTTTACTACCAAAATTATACGTCCACCTTTGGGTTACCCGTATGCTTTTGAAATAGCTCATTATAACCATCCCGAAGGAGATTCGTCCTTGTGAACTGTGAAATAAAACGTCCTTTGGGCTCGAATTAAATCATTTCACTGACAAACCTATAATGGAGGCCTTGGATGTAATTTATTTCAACCCATTACACACTTGTTATAAATTTTATTTTATGGGATTTTCTAAAACATGTTTGTTTTTACACATAAGCAATCACATAAAACATGCATGATTAATGAGCATTAATAAACTAGGAACTATAATCCAACTATCATGGCCATTAATCAATCTCCAATGTTACGGAGAAAACACAGTCCTATCCTTGTTGAGTGTGTCCTCCGTTTCAGGTATTGGAACTCCCCTTTCGCAGTGACTCCCACTGAATTGGTTGTCTCCGGGAAAGTCGCCATTGGATCATCACCATGGCATCCTTGTACGTGTTTATCGCCTCGCCCCGTCAAGGTTGGTCCATGCCCGGCGGATCAATAATGAATAATACAAAACAATTCCATAATTCATCCTATGACCCACGCAGGAGCCGTACATGAGTTTCTATGAAAGCAATAAACTAAGCGGTGTCCCACCGCACGAATAATTTATTACAAGTATTCACCAACCCAAAAATTTCTTGACATGTTCAAGGCTTTAAAAACAGCATACATTCAACATGAATTAAAATCCATACATACGGGCCACAATTGTCGGATTCAAAATGCCTGCATAAACTTATTGCAATTTCTAATCTACTATGCCTGTAATGCTCCGTTTATTTGTGAAATATTTGGGATTATTTGTTTATTTATTTATTTCATTATTATTATTATTATTATTATTATTATTATTATTATTATTATTATTATTATTATTATTATTATATTTAATTATAATGTGTTTAATTGCGTATTAGTAATAATAAATTGTGTATTATGTGTATATATATATATATATATATATATATATATGTATATATATAATCTTCTTGGTTTTTGAACCCGACCCGCTCTTTTGGGCTTGGACGAGAAGAAATAAAAAGCCCTACCCTAATGCTTTGTATTTAAATAAAGAACTCCTCCCCTCAACTCAATTAATTGCGCAGCCTTTCTTTCTATTTCTCTCGGCTTTTCTTCTCGCAAGCAGAAGGTAGGAAATCTGCTCCTTCATCATCTCGATCGCTCCATCGTTTCCTTCTCCCTCCATCCTCCATCATCGCCATAGTCATCAGGCCATCGTCACCGTCACAAGCCCTCGCTGGCCATCACCACGCCGTCACCACCAGGCCTTCACCATCGTCGTGTCATCACCATCATCGCAAGACCACCATAGCCGCTGCTCCTCCACGCGTTCAGCACCTCCGGTGAGCTTGACCAGCGATGGCGACCGTAAGTCGCTAGCCACCACCAGCAGACCTCCAACAATCTCTCTCATTCTCACGTTGTGCGTACCGTCGATGTCTTCCCATCGCGAGAGGCCCGTGTTGGAAAAAGTTCCCGTCCATCAGTCCAGCGTGACCTTGTGACCAGTAACTTTTGGCGAGTTCATTCTCCGTCACGCAGCAACCTCCGAAACGCTCAGGCCACCCCTATCGTTGTTGTGAACCAATTCCAGCGAGAACTCCATGTTTGTTTTCCCCTGCTCGTGAGTTTCGAGCTTGATCGTCGGCAAACCCGGACCACCGTTTCTGGCGACGTGGGATTGCCCCTACCCGCTATCTTCTGGCTGCTGCCCATCGTTGACAGGTCCCGGTTCATTGCTGCAGTTCGTAGTCCGTTCAACTGCCACTGTTCATCACCTTTGTGGCTGTCCCGAGCCTTGTGTCCCGTCGGCGAATCAAACGGTTTTGTCGAGCCCCTCCGAATAGCCCATCTCGGCCTTCAGCTCGTTCTTAATCGTATGATAATCCCGAAACGGTACCGAGACTCGTTTTCCCTCTCGTTTATTCATGTGTTGTATTTTGTGTTTTAAATGCTTAAGAAGGTTTATATATAATTTATATATCTGGAGTTTTGGTGATTGAGTGATATGGTGACATATGATATATGCTTAATTGCTGAATTTGGAGGCTTTCATATGTATATGTGCGAATTATGAGTTGATTATGTGCCTTGCGTGTTTTTATCAAGTCGTATTATGAATTTATATGCGTTTTGGATATCAAAGTGATTGTCGTCTCTTCGAATGATATTTTTCGTAGAAATCCTAGAGTTATAGGTACTTAGAGTTGTCCTTGAGTTGTTGGTTTTTGTTTGAGGTCGTTTCGATGTGTATATGTCGAATTATGAATTTTCTAAACCGAGCATGCTACTGAATCATAATTAATTCATGATAAATCGTGTGATTGTCCGACTGCCATGAAATTTTATATGTGACGTCCTGTGATGATTTTGTGGATCGTGTAAAAGTTTTAATTCAAAAATCTATCTGTAGCTATTTTAATTATATAAATCCGTTTCTGGTCAGAATTTTGTAAAATTCATTAAAAATTGTACACTTAGAGTTTTGAGCTTATATTTTGAGGAGTATATTATTTTGTGATATTCTGTGTTTTGTCAAAAGTTTGGATTAAAATTCGAAGTGTAGCTATGTAACACCCCGCTAGCTTACTAAAATCAGAGTGCGATTTTCGCAAATTTCTTTTCTAAAATTTACATTTAAGTTTGCGAAACGTATCTCGGGATGCTACATAGAACATTTCCTTTCTAAAAATCCGTTAATATTTATTAATTTTAAACTTGTTTATGAAAACGGATTGTCTTTTGTAAAACAAGCGTGTGATATTGTATAAAGTCTGATCCAATGAATCGGATCGTAGTCTGAAAATTTACACGCTAGTTTCAAAATCTGAAAACGTCAGCGGAAGTAAAAACGTGGCAAATAATATACATATAATAAGTCTGCAAAAGCATAATTACATATATATACTGCACCGACGACCACTAGCTCCGCTCACTCCTCCGGACCGACCCTGTCACCTGAAAAGGGATCATAATAGTGGGAGCGTGAGTACTAAAAATCACTGTACTCCGCAGAAACTCATACTAAAGTAAACATCAATAATAATATCAATATCATGACTGCAGGTATATATAAGTAAACTGTAATCTCCAGACACAAGGTCTG
>CACSLK010018944.1:6170196-6184149 GCA_902706635.1 Striga hermonthica | reverse complement strand
ACTCGGGCGTGCTATCGGGCATCGCCGAGGCTCGCTGAGCACCGCTGGTACGCTGTTGGGCGTACTGGCGTGCGTAGCTGTTTGGCCAGCATGCGTAGGACGCTCCTGGCGCGCGTACTGGCATCGCAAGACACGCTGTTGGGCGTGTGACGCGTTGCCGTGTACGCGGATGGACACGGTCATGCGTTGTTTAGCGTGTTGGCGTGCACTGCGCACGTCTACATGCATAACTGCGGCATCGCGACGCTTGACTGCCGAGTACGGGGCACGCGTGCACGGTACCGGGCGCGCGGTTGCCGCCTGTGTACTCACTGGACTGCCGGACGTGCCTGCGCGCACACCGCGTGCGGTAGGCATCACGGTCGGCGTTTCGCCGGCCGTCCGGCTACTTTATCCGGCGATCCACTTATGACTGGACATGATTTGACTTAAATAACTTAAATATGCATAAAGTGTTCGGGACTTGCCGGTTAAAATCAAAGTTACTCGGAGGGAGCTTATATGGCATCTCCGAGGGCATTTTCATATAAAACTCGAACCTAACAACGAGATTTCAACATGATCCTCTTATAATGAACTGAAATACTTGAGGAGAGGGTAAACAAGAATGTACCCTTTAATTTGGACGTGGAATGCACGATGGTTACGTGCGTGTTCGATGCTCGGTTTGGTGTCCTTATGCTTCTCCCTTGCTTCGGCAATGCTTAACTATTTTTGCACTATTTTTCTGTAATATTTCCTTTCTATTTTCTCTCTATTTTGGTACGCTGAAGATGGCTGAATTTACGTGAAAATGCATGAGGAAAACGTTCCACATGCTCGGTTATTTAAAGGAGTAAAACCGAGGGTAAGTTTGGGGTCAAAGGGGTGAAAGATGACATTACTTCCCTTGATTCCAAGTGTCCCAAAACGTGGCTGATGTGTTGGGACATTTTAGCTTAGTCATGGCTAATGTGGCGCGCATGCACGGGCTTAGTCATCGCCCGTGCGTCCGTGTGCCGCCATGTATGCAAGCAAGTAGGTGACTCATAGTTACCACTTGCATGCAACCTCATCCCCATTGAATATTCCACACGGAAATCCTAAGGGTGTGGATTAGAACTTGCTTTAGTTGATCACCATGCTTATGGATTTGTATGCATGCGCTTAGCGCCTAATGGCGTGCGCTGCGTATGCTATGCGCGGCAATATGCGCGCTGCACGCATTCGCGTGCGTGCATGATGCACCTTGCTTACACTCGAGACTTTATTTGGTTTCGACTTCGAACTTAATTCCGAACATGCTTAATTATTAATAATTGATCCCGATTAATAATGTCCGTTTATAAAATAAACGGTTCGGAAATTAATTATCAAATTTGACTCGGTTAATAAGTAACCGGATAGACTTTTTGACTTAACGTCGAACGTTCGCTGAAATAAACGGAATCAATAAAATAATACATCATTTCTATTAACAAGAAGTTGGGTTATTACAAGCTATATGAACTATTAATGTCTGGTTTTTACGCTGTTTTTGCTTAAATTATTTAAAAATTCTCTTGGATGAATTTCGGGCTGAAACTTGGTGAGATTATGTGTTTGTGTATGCCTTGTGATGTGGTAAAGTTTGAGGTTGATTGGTTGAGTCTAACTCCAGATTCTGAATTTTGTTTATTTTGGAGTCTTAATGCTCGGTTGTCCATTGTCTAGGTTCGGGTTGAATTTTATTGATGATGGCATGATTTATGTGTTTTACATGAGGTATATGAGTTGTGTCCAGGTCTAGTAGTCGCTCCAAAGTACTTAACTCGGTCAAGGAATCCACGAGTCACTTAGTCGATATGATTTCGGCTAAGTATATGTGCCTTGTGTGATGTGTCGAGTTGGATAGTCAGTTAATAGGCTATCATAATTGTTGTAGGTTCTTCGAGCTGAACTGTTGCCATAATTCCTTCAACTCTGTGGTTGGCTATATCTCGGTACCCAGGTGGGTCTTATTTAAATTGTCTATGCCTTGAATGATAATGTTTTATTTATGTGGGTATGATCAATGTATGCATGTGAACATGTAGCCTTCGATGTGTGCTGGTGTCGGCCGTCGAACGGTTATCCCTGTAATTGTAAAGCAAAACCCATGGGGTTTACTCCTACTGCTGGCATCGATAGAAGCCTGAGGGGCATTCGGTGTAGAAGCCCGAGGGGCATTCGATAAAAGCCCATGGGCCATTCGATACGTCTACCAGTAGCAGTCTATTGATATAGGTGTGCACATGAGTCTTGATTGATGATATATGTGATGGAAAAGTTAGGATAAATGAATAATTCGTATTCGTACTGCGACCATGCCATTTAATTTCTCGTATATTATTATTGCTCATGTGCATAGTAGTGAGAACAACAGTTCACCGTGCTCACTCCCACCTGCTCTTCATGGATGCAGGTTAAGCGGGTGTCGGATGACGAGGCAAAGACAAGTGGTGGTCGGTCGTTGACCTGACCTAATATAGTAGTTTCCGCTTATATTTATGAACCTTGGAATATCGTCGTTATTTATAAACATTGGTTATATTTATGATTTATGACTTTGGAATCTTTGGAACTTTAGATTGGGAGATGTTCCCTTATGAATAATTTGGATGACCTTGGGATTTATGAAACTACTAGATTTATGATTTATGATTTATGCAAGTATGATTTATGTTAATTATGTGACTTAGTTAGAGTAGCGCCCTTGATTTATGTAAAGGTTTAAAAAAAAAATTAAGCTGACTTTTTGAAAAGTCCTTGACTTTTGTCAAATAAAAGTGGGGCGTTACAGTTTGGTATCAGAGCCAGTCTGCATTTCTGTAGACTGCTCAACGTGATTTATCTGCATTTATGAATATATGAGTGTACGCATTGACCACTCGTCTTTGTCATGCCGCACCACTTGAGGTATGTAAGTCATAATAATGCTGAGATTATTTATGAGATGGTTGTTTATTTAAACTATGTGTTATGTCTTGGGGCTTAGGAAAATCTATCCACCTTCGATTGGCTTGACTCTAATATTTGTTGACGAACTCTAGAATTGTGGTATATATATATTAGTATTATGTCGTATTAAGCTCAGGCTTTGGCAGTTCTTTCGTTGAAAAGTGCTGCTTAGTGTCTTCAGACCAGGACCATTATCGATAGCAGGACTAACTGGGGATGACTTGAATCGACTGTGGAGGAAGTTAATCGTGGACTCGTGTAGCCACATCTGTCTTGCTTTCCTTTCCTAAGTTGTTGCTTTCTCGGAAATGTTGCAGACTTCCATTTATTTTCCTTTCCCGTGGTAGACAGTTTTTGAATTGTGTTTGCCTTCTCCTCCTATGCATGTGATGAGATTTCTGATGGAGTTATGCATTTTTTTAATTCTTTGATGATTCTTATCTATCCTCGTAAGTTGACAAATCCTGTTTTGTGATGCTTCTAATTCAATATGAAGTTGGGGAGTCGAGAAGTGTTGTTCCACTTTAAAAGATTTTGAGAATTTTTTTTTAAGGAGGGAAGCCGTGCCTGGTGTGGGCACATCGTGAAGTACATGGGCGTCTTCGCTTTTGATATTCGAAATCATTGAAGCTCATTTAGGATTGTCGGCACGGTTAGCTACTTGAGCAAGAGCTGACATGACGGCCGACACTATTTGTCGGAAGAGTCGAATGAGCCAAGCATTTCATTATTCGGTAGTGAACGCTATGTTTGGGATTATTCCCGGTTGAGGAACCAATCCTCGTTTCTTTGGGTAGTTTTACCCGACCTCTATCGTTGTTTGTTCAATGGAGACTATGTTGATCAGGGAAGGTGGTGAACTTGGAACTCGGTTTATACCTATTTAAAAATTTGAAACTTTTGAAATTATTAAAGCTGTTCTATACCTGCATGATGGGAGAAATCACTTTTTTTTTTATTAAACCCAAAGTTGTTGTCGTTCGAAATTTTGTGGAAAACCATTGTTCCTCCCAATTACCTTGGAAATGTTTACTTTTGATTTGGTGAAGTTCTTCTCAAGACCTCAAACCAAAAGCCGGCCCTGGCCGGGTGTAGCCACGCGAAGTGGTGGCCGAGCACGCATGTCCGTGCTGAGAGACGTAAGGCTAGTGCACGATCGACCGTTGACTCGCACGTGAGCTGCAGCCGCCATCACCGGACGCCAAACTCATCATGCCAGTACGTACGGCCAAACCTTGACCCTGCAGTTGCTCCCGAACAGGTACACACCTGTGTCCCAGTGCCCCACTTATGCAGCGTCAGCAAGTGTGCCACCTCTCTGGGGACAGTGCATCGACCATACCGTTGATTCATTTTTGAACCGTTCAACCAGTTTCTGTACCGGAATGTGATGGGAAACCCCTTGAACTTTTCTTCTGAACCTTGAACCGAGAGATCCAAGTTCCACTGAACCAATGTATAAATTCCCTATATCACTTAGTTCTCGATTAAGTGAGTTTGTTGATTATTGCTTAGCCGTAAGAGGGATGTCTCTTGAGACGCATAAATTTGAGGTGTTGCATTGTCGAGCGGAGTCTCGAGTCTCGATTAGAGTCTATGTAATCACCGTGGGATTGATGTTTGTATAAGTGTCTTCCTGAAGGTCCCACCCTGAGGAGTGTGATTCGCTTCGGGAAGAAGAGAAGCTTCGCCCTCGCTATATCGGACTCTTTCAGTATCTCGCACGAGTCGAAGACTTGGCCTACCGGTTAGCTTTACCGCATGGGTTGTCGGAGTGTATGACCCCGAACACATAGTGGAATTCGTCGATTTGCAGGTCGAGTGGGGCCCTACCTATGAGTAGGTACCGGTGTTCGTACTGGACCGGAAGGTTCATCAGCTGAGGACCCAGGCATTCGATCTTGTCGAGGTGCAATGGAACCGGTACGGCAAGTCCGAGGCGACTGGGAGACTGAAACCCGGATTAGGAGGAGATATCCGAACTTCATGTTTGATGTGATATGTTAGAGTTTGGATGTTTTTAGTTTTGAATTCCGAGGACGGAATTCCTTTTAAGGTGGGTAGACTGTAATGCCCCGTTTATTTGTGAAATATTTGGGATTATTTGTTTATTTATTTATTTATTTATTATTATTATTATTATTATTATTATTATTATTATTATTATTATTATTATTATTATTATTATGTGTATTATATTTAATTTTAATGTGTTTAATTGCATATTAGTAATAATAAATTGTGTATTATGTGTATATATATATAATCGTCCGGTTTATTCTAATTGTCGAGCCCGAGAGCCGAATCATTATCTCGAACCCATGCGTGAAACTGCCCGAAGTATTAGACCCGTGCCTGGTTTTTGAACCCGACCCGCTCTTTTGGGCTTGGACGAGAAGAAATAAAAAGCCCTACCCTAATGCTTTGTATTTAAATAAAGAACTCCTTCCCTCAACTCAATTAATTGCGCAGCCTTTCTTTCTATTTCTCTCGGCTTTTCTTCTCGCGAGCAGAAGGCAGGAAATCTGCTCCTTCATCATCTCGATCGCTCCATCGTTTCCTTCTCCCTCCATCCTCCATCATCGCCATAGTCATCAGGCCATCGTCACCGTCACAATCCCTCGCTGGCCATCACCACGCCGTCACCACAAGGCCTTCACCATCATCATGTCATCACCATCATCGCAAGACCACCATAGCCGCTGCTCCTCCACGCGTTCAGCACCTCCGGCGAGCTTGACCAGCGACGGCGACCGTAAGTCACTAGCCACCACCAGCAGACCTCCACCAATCTCTCTCATTCTCGTGTTGTGCGTACCGTTGATGTCTTCCCATCGCGAGAGGCCCGTGTTTGAAACAGTTGTCGATCAGTCCAGTGTGACCCCGTGACCAGTAACTTCTGGCGAGTTCATTCTCCGTCATGCAGCAACCTCCGACACGCTCAGGCCACCCCTATCGTCGTTGTGAACCAATTCCAGCGAGAACTCCATGTTTGTTTTCCCCTGCTCGCGAGTTTCGAGCTTGATCGCCGGCAAACCCGGACCACCGTTTCCGGCGACGTGGGATTGCCCCTACCAACTGTCTTCTGGCTGCTGCCCATCGTTGACAGGTCCCAGTTCACTGCTGCAGTTCGTAGTCCGTTCAACTGCCACTGTTCATCACCTTCGTGGCTGCCCCGAGACTTGTGTCCCGTCGGCGAATCAAACGATTTTGTCGAGCCCCTCCGAACAGCCCATCTCGGCCTTCGGCTCGTTCTTAATAGTATGATAATCCCAAAAACGGTACCGAGACTCGTTTTCCCTCTCGTTTGTTCATGTGTTGTATTTTGTGTTTTAAATGCTTAAGAAGGTTTATATATAATTTATATATATGGAGTTTTGGTGATTGAGTGATATGGTGACATATTATATATGCTTAGTTGCTGAATTTGGAGGCTTTCATATGTATATGTGGGAATTAAGAGTTGATTATGTGCCTTGCGTGTTTTTATCGAGTCGTATTATGAATTTATATGCGTTTTGGATATCAAAGTGATTGCCGTCACTTTGGTTGTTATCGAACTGAGTTTCGAATGATATTTTTCGTGGAAATTCTGGAGTTATAGTTACTTAGAGTTGTCCTTGAGTTATTGGTTTTTGTTTGAGGTCGTTTCGATGTGTATATGTCGAATTATGAATTTTCTAAACCGAGCATGCTGCTGAATCATAATTAATTCATGATAAATCGTGTGATTGTTCGACTGCCATAAAATTTTATACGTGATGTCTTGTGATGATTTTGTGGGTCGTGTAAAACGTTTAAGTCAAAAATCCATCTGTAGCTATTTTAATTAATTAAATTCGTTTCTGGTCAGAATTTTATAAAATTCATTAGAAATCGTACACTTAGAGTTTTGAGCTTAAATTTTGAGGAGTATGTTATTTTGTTGTATTCTGTGTTGTGTCAAAAGTTTGGATTAAAATTCGAAGTGTAGCTATATGAACTATTAATGTCGGGTTTTTACACTATTTTATCTTAAATTATTTAAAAATTCTGTCGGATGAATTTAGGGCTGAACCTTGGTGAGATTATGTGTTTTTGTATGCCTTGTGATATGGTAAAGTTTCAGGTTGATTGGTTGAGTCTAACTTCAGATTCTAATTTTTGTTTATTTTGGAGTCTTAATGCTCGGTTATCCGTTGTCTAGGTTCGAGTTGAATTTTATTGATGATGGCATGATTTATGTGTTTTACATGAGGTGTATGAGTTGTGTCCAGGTCTAGTAGTCGCTCCAAAGTACTTAACTCGGTCAAGGAATCCACGAGTCACTTAGTCGATATGATTTCGGCTAAGTATATGTGCCTTGTGTGATGTGTCGAGTTGGATAGTCAGTTAATAGGCTATCATAATTGTTGTAGGTTCTTCGAGCTGAACTTTTGCCATAATTCCTTCAGCACTGTAGTTGGCTATATCTTGGTACCCAGGTGGGTCTTATTTAAATTGTCTATGCCTTGAATGATAATGTTTTATTTTTGTGGGTATGATAAATGTATGCATGTGAACATGTAGCCTTCTATGTGAGTTGGTGTCGGCCGTCGAACAGTTATCCCTGTAACTGTAAAGCATAACCCATGGGGTTTACTCTTACTGCTGGCATCGATAGAAGCCCGAGGGGCATTCGGTGTAGAAGCCCGAGGGGCATTAGACGTATAAGCCCGAGGGGCATTCGATAAAAGCCCATGGGGCATTCGATACGTCTACCAGTAGTAGTCTATTGATATAGGTGTGCACATGAATCTTGATTGATGATATATGTGATGGAAAAATTGGGATAAATGAATAATTCGTATTCGTACTGCGACCATGCCATATAATTTCTCGTATATTATTATTGTTCATGTGCATAGTAGTGAGCACAACAGTTCACTGTGCTCACTCCCACCTGCTCTTAATGGATGCAGGTTAAGCGGGTGTCGGATGACGAGGCAAAGACGAGTGGTGGTCGGTCGTTGACCTGACCTAATATAGTAATTTTCGCTTACATTTATGAACCGTGGAATATCGTCGTTATTTATGAACATTGGTTATATTTATGATTTATCACTTTGGAATCTTTGGAACTTTAGATTGGGAGATGTTCCCTTATGAATAATTTAGATGACCTTGGGATTTATGAAACTACTGGATTTATGATTTATGATTTATGATTTATGCAAGTATGATTTATGTTAATTATGTGACTTAGTTAGAGTAGCGCCCTTGATTTATGAAAAGGTTTAAAAAAATAAAAAATTAAGTTGACTTTTTGAAAAGTCCTTGACTTTTGTCAAATAAAATTGGGGCGTTACAATGCCGCTGCGTCCGTATGCACATAATTCATGTAGACAGGCAAAGTCCAAAATTCAAACTGTGCACGAGGTTGAATTAAACCTGGGCTCTGATAACAGTTGTTAGGTTCTGTGAGGAACATCAAACAACATGCACAGTATTGAAGTTTGTCGAAATAAATCCTAACGCAGCGGAATCTATAGTTAGGATATGGACGTTTACCTTTTAAAATTTTCGCTGACTCTGAGACGATGTAGAGTACCATTGATGCAGTTCGTCTGAACACCACAATCTAATGGGCAGGTAGATTTGGCCTTCAATCGATTCTAATCGATAGGTTCCACAAAAGTTGATCACACGGTGCACGGGTCTCGGTTGTCAGGTGCAGCGGGCAGTTCGTGCGCGTCGACCGCGAAAAGTGTACGCGGGCAGCAATCACGGACTCACGTGGGTGCGCGTCGAGCACTGGCGTGATGCGCGTCGGGCGCTGGCAGCTGCTGGGCGAGTGCGTGCGCGTCTAGGATCCTGCGAGCAGTTGCTGCAGTTTGTCTGGGTGTACAAGGAGTAGCGTGCACGTGGCAGGCGGACGCTGGGACCTCGGGCAATGGGTGATCGGCAGCAGGTACGGACTGGGAGCTCGCGGACGTTTTCACTGGGCGCTGGTACCTCGAGATAGGGATGACTGGCAGCGGCGAGCAAACAGACGGCGGGGACTTGCGGTGGTGACCGGGAGTCGCTGGGCGTCGTCGTTGGGAGCTGGGACTGAGGTCGGCTGGGCGCGACTGCGGGCGGTGACTCCTGGAGCGATCCGCTGGGCTCGGGTGGCTTCCGGCGACGAAGGACGGCAGTGATGTTTTCCGGCAGCTTCTCACGGCGGCGATGGGCGGCGATGTGATGATGATGATGACCGGAATTATATGTATATTAGAGGCTCAATATATTGTACCAAAAAGCCTTCTAATGGATTACCTAAACATCTACTTCGATCAAACCTGGTGGAGCGTTTAATCGAATCTCCCTAAGTCTCGAACAATGATATTACTCGCGCGTATGTAGAGGAGAAAATCGGCCAACACATCTATGTAGGAGAGATTGGGACATGGTGTATTTATAGGCTCCATTAGGGACTTTAAGGAGGTGCTAAATATGGACTTATCCTATTTAGGCTTAGGAATCCTAATTCTACTCCAATACTAATTTAATGTAGGAAGGAGATCTCCTACTAATCTCCATCTTCTAGAAGACTCCTTAGTCTCCTAATTAAATTGATAATCATGGAATAAAATTAATTCCTAATTTAGGAAGCCTAATTCTACTCCAATTAATTCTTTAATGTAGGAACTATATTTCCTACTAATCTCCTTCTTCTAGAAGACTCCTTAGTCTCCTAATCACAAGAGAAGATTCTAGTAGGACTTTTATTCTCCTAATTAAATTAATTAATATGGAATAAAATTAATTCCTATTTAAATGGAATTAAATAATAAAACATCTCACTAGAGTAATATTATTGCTCTCCTATTTAGCCACTATTTTACCAATAAAATTGAGCCTCCATGATTAAACAATATTAATCCGATTGATCGATTTACCTCCCTATGTTTAAGATATAATGTCCGTTGATTAATTAAATTACTGACAAAATAATTAATCAACTTCTTATTCATTTTTGAAATTAGTACCACTCAGATCCTTAATAATTATGTCAGACAATCGTCTACCTGCAGGGTTTAACATAATGTACATTCCTGAGCTCATTTCGGGACGTCATCAATCCAGCGCACTGGAACATAGTGACCATAAATAATTTATAATAGCACATCATATAATTATTCTTTCTTACCAAAATACCTCGTATGTCATCCTAATAAAATAAGAATCACTTGGTAAATCAAATAAATAAGAAATAAAAATACATGCCTATTTTATATTATCTTATAGCTTAAGAGAACGAATCAATCACTGAAGGTCTAGGTTACAACAACGGTCAGTGAGTCTCATATCCTTATCCTTTCGTGGTCCTGTTCAACACTTAACATAAGTGCTAGTGTAATCCTTCAATCAAAGACCAACTGAATCAAAAATACACTACAGTCTTTTTCTAAGAGAGGTCTCACGGCCTGTCAAGACTGTGAACGAATAGTTTAGTCTTATAAGAAACCGATAGGTGATCTTTCTATTCGAAACTCTTCGAACCACACTACCTCAATATAAGACATGGAGTATGATTTGCATAAATAAATAAACTGCAAACATATGTACTTTGACCGAAACATGATGGCCAAATCAAAATGGAATTGATAGAATCTGCAAAACATAGCTTTTACAACATACCTCTAACACCATGTATATCATGATCTACCCAACACAAGCCCGTGTCTACTCATAAGGGCGTAAGCGTTGGACTAGGTCTATGTAAATCACTCTATACATGAATTGCGTATTGACCTCAAGTCAAAGGACTATTACACCATTCCACACACCGATACTCCCATAGACACATAAACAAATGGTTTATCGGTAGGGTATACCAATACTCTCTAAAGTATTCATGTGTCCATCACGAATAACAATTATTCATAGTAGTGAGACATACTATATCTCGAAGAATATGATGCAGACCACATGTCAATCTACAACGTATCATTAATATCCCTTTTCTTAATGATCATCGATTGAGGCAATTTAAGAGTATACTCTATCAATTAACATCTTACTCTGTTAATGACAGTCTTAATTCAAGGGAGCATTTAATTAATAAATTACAGACAATCAAAAGAATTCATTAATTAATGCAAAACCACGAATATCATCAAATATAATATGAATATGATCAAGTACATTTGTCCCACATTGATTGTCTCTAGGACACATATACTAACACTGAGGGTCATTGGGGGTCTTTTTCTTTTTCTTTTTCTTTTTCTTTTTTTTTTCTTAACAATATTTGATTTTAATAAATAAGTAATTTTTTCATGCGCAAGCTACGCGTCATTAAATCTTATGACTAATTTTAATCAAAGTCCTCGTGAAGTTATTATATTGTACAAGATCATTTAATGTTTTAGCATTATGTTAATAACCACGTAGTACATATTTTTGTTAGAAAAACAATTAAATAAAATTTGGTTTGACTAAACTTTTTTATGTTTAAATATTTAATTTGTGTTGAATTAGATTGTGTAAAAAGAATCTGTGCACATGTTAATACTCATAATATATTTATTTTCTTAAGATTTATTTTAAGTGATTGAGAAATTAATGATTAAAGTTAGCCAATAATGAATATTTAAAGAGTTGGTTGTGAAATTTGAAGAGTCAAAAATCCTATCCACATTGGTCTCATAAATGAAATAAAGAGATGATAACAACAAAAACAATAAAACTATGCCCAAGTATTGATCTTTGGTTTGGCCACACCGCGCACCCCTGTCGGCGACAGGCTTAGCTCGATTCGGGCAGGGGCATGGGTACATGAACTTAGTCCTTGTACTTTTGGAATTCGAAAGTGGGCTGGACTTGGGCCAGCTGGACAGTCTGGGCCAATGTTGGGTGTTTGTCCTATTTTTGTTACATTTTTCTTGCTCGTTTTGCTCTTCTTTTTCCCCCGTTTTGGGGGTTTTATTACGTTTTTAGTTCGTTTCATGTCTTATTATGTGTTTTCCTTCATTTTGAGTCTTTAGGTGTTTTTCGTTTGTTTTTCCAGTCTTTTTTTTTGTGTTTTGTCGTCTTTGGTGTGTAGGCCGGGAGATTCGGGTGAATTTTATCAACAGGAAAAATTAGTTTTGAGAGAATAAATTAGATAGAGGGGTTCGTTAGCTACGTGTAGGAAAAAATGGAACTCAATTCCGAGTTCGTACGAGCCCAAGCGAAGCCAAAACGTAAAGTCATGCAGTGCAGCCAGCCAAAGTCGCGACTCGCAAGCGCAAAGTCGCGACTCCAGACTCCAAATTTACGACTCACGATAGTAAAATCGCGACTCGCAACTTTAACGGAGCCTCCGATCGACGCCCGCGATCCCACGACCCGTCAGAGTCGCGGCTCGCGACTTGTTCGCCTCTAGTTTTATTTTTTGCTCGTTTTTACTCGTTTTAGCTCCGTTTATCGCGCACTATATATCAAAATGATCCTTATACTCGTGAGAACAACCCCCAATATTGTTCCTTTTAATTTTTCTCTCCAAAAACTCAATATTGTGAGGATAATTTTCTCTGCTTTTTTATTTCTCTCATGCTTGAATTGTTGAATACAAAGATACGTGGATTGAAATCTTGCAAGTCTTAACATGATTGTAAGTTTTTCAATTCTATTCTATTATTGTTGATTGGTTTTATGTTTATAATTCTGGTTAATATGAGATTGAATCTAAGCATGAGGTAATCCATTCACCAAGGGTTAAGGATTTTGATTCTTGTTTTGAATTGTGGGGAATGTGTTTTGTTTAATCTATGCGAGTTGTGTGAATTATAGGGTTAGTTGATTGATCACCATTCTAACCCAATTAATCGACGTTTAGAACCGAGAGGGGAGATGTCGGTCGATTTAGGCTCGTATAGAGTAGACATGTTCGGAAACGTATTGTCTATGTGTTGCTTGTTTGAATGAGTTTATCGTTTATGTATGTTCTCTTGTTACGAAGAGTTATTAAGCATAGCCCTCTAGACGTGTAGGCTTGTTATATCTCGTAAACGGACAAATAATCGTTCAACATAGTTTGAGACTTGATGAGATTTTTCGACCCCTAGAACTTCTTCTATTTCTCTAGCAATTTATTTGTTATTTCGTTATTCGCTTTCCTAGTTCTAATTAGTTTTAGATATTTCTCCAAATCATCCTTGATTGGAGTGTTTAGGATTTAATTTCTTTTCGTGTGTGATTAATACCAATGCTAAATTCCAAACTGTCTTCCTCGAGAGATCGACCCAGAGAATGAATCTTTTGATTCGATACTCGGTAAAAATAAAAATCATTTGCTACAACAAAAGTGGCGCTGTTGTCGGGGAAGGCAAGTAGGATATTTAGTTTGGTATTGAGTTTATTTTCTGTGTTTCTCTTTATTTTTGTTTGTTTTTCGTGTTTGTTTTTTTTTCTCTACATCTTTGTTTCTCTTTTTATTTTTGTTTTCTTTTTGTTTTCTTTTCCGTGGCTACGTGTGTAACACCCCGACTTGTCGTAAAATCAGAGTGCGAAAATTTCGCAAAGTTATTTAAAAATAAAATCTTTTACTTTGCGAAAACTGATTCGGGGTGCTACCTTAAAAAACGTGACTTAATTTGGAAAACCGTTATCTGAATTTTTAATAAAATCATACTGTTATTGAAAGCTTAATGTTTTCCAAAAGTCCGTCAAAATATAAGTTCGTCAAAAGTCATCATCAGCGGAAACGTAAATCGTCATATTTTATATACAATCAAAACATGAAAATCCTGAAGCCTTCGTCAGCTCACGCTCCCAGCCCGACCTCCTGACCTGAAAAACATGATAACAATGGGAAATGAGCAATATGACACTGTGCTCCGTGGAAACTCATACTAATGTAAACATTGAAAATAATAACAACATCATGATATCGACATAAACATAACCCCAACATCAAGCCGGTAATAACATGAACATGAATCTGAAATCGTCACGCAACATGACCCTGACCGTTACCTCATCTGCCGGCAAAAACTAATGTCAGACACC
>CACSLK010018944.1:6082850-6092957 GCA_902706635.1 Striga hermonthica | reverse complement strand
TTCTCTAATGTTAGGAGACTTAGGAGTCTTCTAGAAGAGATGGATTAGTAGGAGATCTCCTTCCTAGATTGAGTTAGTATTGGATTAGAATTAGGTTTCCTAGGCCTAATGGCATAAGCCCATATTTAGCACCTCCTTAAGGTCCCTAATGGAGCCTATATATACACCATGTCCCAATCTCTCCTACAAGTTGATGTTGGCCGATTTTCTCATCTACATACACGTGAGAATGACATTGTTCGAGAGTGAGGGAGATCCGATTAAACGCTCCACCAAGTTTAATCGGAATAGGTGTTTAGGTAATCCATTAGAAGGCTTTTTGGTACAATTGATTGAGCTTTCTAAGAACCATAAATTCTGGTCATCATCATCATCATCACAGCTGTCCGCCGCCGTGAGGAATCACCAACTACCTCCGGACGCCGCCCGAACCCAGCCACGCGCAACCGCACGCTATCGCGAGCAGTCGCGCACCGCCGAGTCAAGTCTGCGACGCCCAGCAACCGTCCCCGAGCCCCAGCACCGCCTGCCTGCTCGCCGATCCTCCCCACCACGCACGCGCATCGCTACCGCTCGTCCGTGTTTGCTTGCTGTCGCCGATCGCGTCGTTCCCAGCGCGCCAGTGCAACGCGCGCAACAGTCTGCCCGCGACCAGGATTCCGTGTCCAGCACGCCCGCGTGCGTTCAACCGCCAGCGCCCAGTCCGCCCAGGCCTAGGAGTGCTGCCCCCGCACGTGCAAGCCGTCCCAGCACCTATCCGCGTTCCCAGCGTCTGTCCGCGTGTCTGCCTAGCGCCCGACGCGCCCGACCGAGACGTTCGCTGTCCGCGCCCGACGCACACGACCATTGCACCCGACGACCGAGACCCGCACACCGTCCGTTCGTGATCCGTTTGACGAGTTGATTAGAATCAACTAAAGGTCAAACCTATCCACCCATTAGGTTGTGGTGTTCAGACGAAATTCACCAACGGTACTCTACATCGTCTCAGGGTCGGCAAAAATGTTAAAAGGTAAACGTCCATATCCTAACTATAGATTCCGCTGTGTTAGGATTTATTTCGATAAAGTTCAATGTTGTGCATGTTGTTTGACGTTCCTAACAGAACCCAACAACTGGTATCAGAGCCCAGGCTTAATGCAAACTCGTGCACAGTTTGAATTTTGGACTTTGCCTGTCTACATGAATTATGTGCGTACGGACGCAACGACATAGCAGATTAGAAATTGCAATAAGTTTTTGCAGGTGTTTCGAATCCGACTATTGTGGCCCGTATGTATGGATTTTAATTCATGTTGAATGTATGTTGTTTTTAAAGCCTTGGACATGTCAAGGAATTTTTGGGTTGGTGAATGCTTGTAATAAATTATTCGCGCGGTGGGACACCGCATAGTTTATTGCTTTCATAGAAACTCATGTACGGCTCCTGCGTGGGTCATAGGATGAATTATGTAATTGTTGTTTATATTATTCGTTATTGATCCAGCGGGCGTGGACCAACCTTGACGGGGCAAGGCATAAACACGTAAACGGAAGCCATGGTGATGATCCAATGGCGACTTTCCCGGAGACGACCAATTCAGTGGGAGTCACTACGAAAGAGGGAGTTCCAATACCTGAAACGGAAGACACACTCAACAAGGACAGGACTGTGTTTTCTCCGTAACATTGGAGATTGATTAATGGCCATGATAGTTGGATTATAGTTCCTAGTTTATTATTGCTTATTAATCATGCATGTTTTACGTGATTGCTTATGTGCTAATACAAACATGTTAATAAAATCCCATAATATAAAAATTATATTAAGTGTGCAATTGGTTGAAATAAATTACATCCAATGCCTCCACTATAGGTTTGTCAGTGAAGTGATTTAATTCGAGTCCAAAGGACGTTTTATTTCACAGTTCACAAGGACGAATCTTCTTCGGGATAGTTATAGTGAGCTATTTCAAAAGCGTACGGGTCACCCATAGGTGGACGTATAATTTTGGTAGTAAACTTAGTACCAATTAATGGGTTACGCTTAAAGTGCAAATAATTACGATAGTCCCAAAGGACAAGGTCGTTTTTATTCTTTTATAAAGTTTTTCATTTAAAGAGTTAATTGCACTGGCCAAAAGATGAAACCGACTATTAGTTGAGTATTGCTGGGCAGTATGTCAAGCTAATGGGATTTATCCCTCCTCTTGCGAATGTTTGAACCGTAGACGTCCACACTCCATGGCCTGCGGGGATTCGGTGCTTTGAGGCGTTGGTGAATTTATTAAAATGTTGTTTAATGGGATCAATATTTGATGTATGAATTCAAAACTACTTGACTGAGTAAAGACTATGTTTGCATGATCCCAGGAATTCAAAATGTCTTTCAATCTGTTGTCCGTAATTCTCAAAGAAAACAAATTGTTGGTCCCAATTATATTGACTGGAAAAGGAACTTGGATATTGTGTTAACTGCTGAAGGGTACAAATTTGCAACTGTTGAGGCTTGTCCGGCTGTGCCTGCTAACAATGCACCAGACCAAGAGAAAGAAGAGTATGCTCGGTGGAAAAAGGCTGACGAGATGGTGAAGTGTTACATCTTGGCATCTTTGTCAAATGTACTTTAACATCAACATCAGTCTATGAACACTGCAGCAGAGATGCTTCTCAATCTCAAGGAGTTATTTGGTCATCAGTCACGGGCTGCCCGACAAGAAGCCATGAGGGTTCTGATGAACATGACCATGCGCGAGGGCACTCCCGTAAGCGAACATGTTCTTGCTATGATGGCCCAGCTGAATGAGCTAGAGGTTCTTGGGGCTTTTATTGATGGGGAAACCCAGGTCGATTTAGTGCTCCAGTCTTTGCCGAAGAGCTTCGAGCAATTCCGGTTGAACTACAACATGAATAAGATGTTGATGACTCTTCCGGAACTTGTTGCTGAGCTTCAGGCGGCAGAGGGCTTGTTTCGTCAGAAGACCCAAGCTATGGTGGCCCAGCGCGGAAAAGCTTCCAGTTCTAAGGCTCCTAATGGCAAGAGGAGGAAGAAGTCCGCAGGAAAGGGCAAGGCGGTGATGAGTGACACGCAACCTCGACAAAAGGCGAAGAAGCCGAAAGGCAAGTGCTACAACTGTCAGCAGAAAGGACACTGGAAGGCAAACTGCCCTCTTCCCAAGAAACCCGAAAAAGGTACTCCTTTTGCTTTAGTCGTTGAAACATGTTTAGCGGTGTTATCTACCAGTACCTGGTGTGTAGATACAGGGGCCACTAATCATGTCTGCAATTCATTGCAGGGGTTCCAGAAAACCAAGCGACTTAGGAAAGGAGAGGTTACCATCTACTTGGTCGATGCTAGTAGAGCGTCAGCAGTTGCAATGGGAGACGTCTATTTAGATTTTGGCTTAGATAGGTTTCTAGTTTTGAAAGATTGTCTTTATGTTCCCAGTTTTAGAAAGAATTTGATTTCAGTTTCTAAGTTGTTTATGAACGGTTTTTCCGCTACGTTTGATAATAAAGTTGTTATTCGTTTTGGCAAAAAGTTCAGTTCATTAGTTGACATCTATACATTCTAGAATCTAAGTCATTTCCACTGCAACAGAAACAATTACTTAATTCATCATCTAATCTGAATAAGAGAAAGAAACCTTCTAAAATGAACGAAACATATCTTTGGCATCGAAGACTTGGTCATATTAACCTTAGGAGGATTCAAAGGTTGGTAGCAGACGGGCCCTTGGGGTCGTTAGAAGTCGAGGCTTTTCCAACTTGTGAGTCTTGCCTGGAAGGCAAAATGACTAAGAGGGCTTTTAGTTCAAAGGGGCATAGAGCCGAAGATGTGTTAGGGCTAGTTCATTCCGGTCTATGTGGTCCTATGAGTATTCAAGCGAGAGGTGGTTTCGAGTACTTCATTACGTTTATCGATGATTACTCGAGATATGGATACATTTTCCTTCTGCACCGCAAGTCTGAATGCTTTGAGAAGTTCTTGGAGTATAAGGCAGTCGTGGAGAAGCAGTTAGAAAAAATTATCAAGTCATTACGATCGGATCATGGTGGCGAATATGTCTCGAATGAATTTAGGAGCTACTTGACGGATAATGGGATTACATCCCAGTTGACTGCGCCTGGCACGCCTCAGCAGAATGGTGTAGCAGAACGGAGGAACATGACTCTTATGGAAATGGTTAGGGCAATGATGAGTTATAGTACATTACCAGATTCGTTTTGGGGATATGTCCTAGAAACATTGGTATACATTCTGAATAGAGTACCCTCTAAATCAGTATCGTCTACACCATTGGAGTTGTGGTCTGGGCATAAGCCTAGTCTAAGGCATCTCAGGATTTGGGGTAGTCCAGCACATGTGCTGAGAATCGATACTGATAAGTTGGAACCGAGATCAGAAGTAAGGCTGTTTGTGGGATATCCTAAGGAAATGAAAGGTGGTCTATTTTATATTCCCGAGGACCAGAAAGTAATCGTTAGCACGAATGCTAGGTTCTTGGAAGAAGACTATGTCTTAGATCATAAGCCCAGTAGTAGACATGTTCTTGAGGAGTTAAAGGGAGTGAGTACTTCAAAACTGAATGTGCTAGATGTTACACCACAAAGTACTGCAACACGTATCGCTGATGATGCACCTGAGTAGGTAGTACCTCATCGTTTGGGAGGGTTGTCCGGCAACCCGAACGGTTCATGGGTCTGGGAGAGTCTTCTGAGGCCGTCCTGGTCGTTCTTGAAACCGACCCATGGACATACAATGAGGCACTCCAAGATCGGGACGCAGAGTCTTGGCAAAAGGCGATGAAATCTGAAATAGAGTCAATGGACACTAATCAGGTCTGGGATCTTGTAGAGCCACCCAGTGGCGTTCGCGCGATTGGATGCAAGTGGGTCTATACGAGAAAGAGAGGATCAGATGGGAATGTTGAGACCTTCAAAGCTAGGCTTGTTGCGAAAGGGTACACTCAGAAAAGAAGGGATCGATTATGAGGAAACCTTTTCGCCGGTAGCCATGCTCAAATCCATCAGGATTCTCTTGGTTGTGGCCGCTCATATGGATTATGAAATTTGGCAAATGGATGTTAAGACTGCTTTCCTTAACGGGAATTTGGACGAGGACATCTATATGCAGCAACCAGAAGGATTCATTGCAAGGGCTAAGAGCATCTGGTCTGCAAGCTGAAGAGGTCCATTTATGGGCTGAAGCAGGCTTCGAGGTCTTGGAACATCCGTTTTGACGAGGTTGTCCAATCGTATGAATTTACCCAATGTCCGGATGAGCACTGTGTGTACAAGAAAACTGATGGAAACGTGGTGGTGTTCTAGTGCTGTACGTGGATGATATTCTTCTCATTGGAAACAATGTGAAGATGTTGTTGTTGGGTTCGTTATACCGTACGGAACATAGTTTACAGCGGAATTTAAAATTTTATAAGTATTTATCTTATAAATACTTATTCTGTACATAAGTATAACGAGATAACGAATAAGCATCATTTAAAATCTAGTAACTTTTACTAATTTTGATTTGATATGTAATTTATAAAAATTACCTTTGTTCTTGAACTCCTTCAAAACTGACGATGTATGAGGAAATCAATTCCCGGTTTGGTAACGTCAACTCCTTGATGTTACTCGCTTTAGGAATCCAAACGTCTTCCCTCTAAGAGTATCCACCTTTTGAAATCCAACACCGATAACCTCTTTCTTCGCTAGTAGAAAGTATCAGTTTTTTCGATATAGAAATATTAAAGGATTTAATTGGGAGATAAAATATTATTTTATTATAATTCAGGAACTCTTTCTTAAATTATAATTTTATAATGAAGAACTCTTCTTCTTTCTCTCTCTTTTTCAACTCTTGAAAAATTTCTCACAATGATTTAGCATTTTGTGCAAACATTTTGCACCTATTTATACTAAATATTTTAGATAAAATAATCAATATTTGATAATTATTTATTTTAAATAAAATCAAATTTTATTTAAATAATAATACCAAATATTGACTTTTAATTAATAATGTGGAGTGGTTCATAACCACCATCTACCACAATTATTTTGTTTTTTCATTATTTTAATCTTTAATCATATTAAAGATAAAATAATAAAATAATTTCAGAAAATATTTTTCAAAATAATATTTTCTCCCAATTATATTTTTATCCTCTTTATTATAATCATATTATTATTTTGGATTTGAATTTTAAAATCATATTATAAAATCCAACTTATTAATTTAGTAATTACATTAATTACTTAATTAATATCCAAAATCTAATTAATAAATTGTAATATCCCAACTTTTTATCAGTATGAAAATAATTATTATATAGTTCCGATAATTTGAAAATTTCTAAGTGTGGGGGAGGGAAAATGCTCTCGGCACTAATGGGGTGAGATGGAGTAAAAATGCTCCAAAGTTTCTTAAGTCTCACTTAAAAGCCGAACATAGGGCGGAGAAAATGAGGGGAGGGCTTGGTCCCATTCACGTGAGTATGCCAAAGCAAAAAGGACAAGAAGATGCTCTTCTCTTGCACGGCATTCCTAGCATAAGGACAAGGAGGGCGCGCGGATTGCAAGGCAATTGCTGGGCGCGGATTAACACGCCTTGGACACTCCGCCCCCTAATGCGACACGGCATTCACGGACACTCCCACGCACGGTCTTCCACAAGATGATGGCACGGATTCCCTCGGACGAACACGCGCGCACGTCTTCCACAAGCTCTCGGATTCTCCGCCCGCACAACTAACTCGCACGAAACGCACGGACACGGCCACGGCACGCACACGCGAACTTGGACCGACACTCGCACACAACATGAATGCACCCAACACACGGCGATGAACATGAACTCGGAATAAAATCCGAACAATTTAGCTAATCTCGTGATTAAGTTAAATTAATCCCTTAATTATGTTTAATCATCCAATTAAACATAATGCTAAATTACCAAAATTATTTTGAACGTAAACGGTACGTCGAAAATAGTTCCGGTAATTTCTGACTGGAATAACTGAAAATAATTAATTCCGAAAAATACTATCGGAACTAAAATATTATTATACTGATAAAAAGTTGGGATATTACATAAATCCAATTGATTAATTTATAATATTCCTTTAATTGACATCTAAATCATAATTAGATAATTAAATAAATAATCATATTATTTAATTAATCATTATCAATTAATTCTAACTCTTTAGAAATATCACTTTAATTTGTTTTCATTCAAAATTTGGTGTGACCTTTTAGGTTCACTATTAATACTAGTAGTGGGTTTACAACTCTTTGTAATTTGAGTTATTCATATTAACTCTTATTCTTGAATTAACTCTTTAATTCAAGAACCCACATATCATGGGAACATCTAGCAAGTAGCATGAATCTAGTATTAAGTGAATAGCGAGTAAACCTATTTCGATTACAAGTCCATACATGTAAAATCCTTTCGACATCCAATTTCCCGATTAAATCTTTGGGTATGATTTTGTCGAAACCCAAATTGATTTAATAACTATGATTCCATTTCAAGTTTAGTAATTCGTTTATGAATCTCTATTCATCCCGCCTTGGCCAAGGACTTTGAATTGCTAACTATACTCGGCTTAGTCATCACCGAGGTGGCACGCATGCACGTGCCTTGTCATCACACGTAAGCTACGCTTGGGCCATGTGTCCAAGCAAGTAGGTGAGTCATCCTAGCCACTTGCACCCCAACATTTATCCTTGGTAAAATCCTCACGGCAACGTTAAAGAAAAGAATGGAGATTACTTAGCCTTGATCATGGAGTTTAGCTTAGTGTAAGCTAATGACGGGCGGTATCTTAGCACCGTGCGCGTGGTATGCGCGTGATGAAGGATCGGGTGTTGCGTTCCCTCGACTTGTCTCGATCACGGCTTCGCCACGGCCTTGCTCTCGACGATAGGTATGATCGACTCGGTTATTAGCCTAACTCTCTCACGATACTTGAGTTCACTCGGGTATTAGCCTCGCTACACTCTCGAGATAGATCGGGTCTTAGCCTCTCTAAATCGTTGAACTGGCTTGGGTCTTAGCCTCACCAATTCGGTTGCATGATCGAATTCTCGCGAACCCTAACACACAGTTTGAACAAACGTTCCTTTTTTATTTCATCAATTCCAAGACATGAAAAACAATGAGGGATGCTCCCTATTTATAGATCCTAACTATGACCAATTCTAATCTACCTAGGAAACATATTAAAGCAATAAAATATTAAATTCCTAAACATTCTAGATATTATTGTGCAAGAAGGAAACAATATATTCTAGAGTCCTAAATTGACTAGATCTTGATCTTGCTTGGCTTGCACTCCAAACAATTCCAAACCCTTGCTCCCATGTAATTCGGCCGCCTATCGCACGCCCGCCGCCCTAACCGCCTTTGTGCGTGCGCCGATCTTTCGCACGCCTAGTCCTCGGCGGACTCGGTTCCTTGCGCGAGCGCACTACACGCATGACTCCCCACGCGTGCTCCCTGCGTGCCGTACATCTCCCGCGCGTGCTCCTCGCCATACGACACTCCTATGCCCGCAAGGTTTAGGCCTTGCGCATGTGTGCCACAATCGCAACCCTCGGCCTGCGTCGCGCGCTCGTCCCCTCCTCCTCGCGCGTGCGCGCCCGTACCCGCGACGCCTTCTCCTACTCGGCCTCGGCTTCCACTCGTGTCGCCGTTACTCGCGCGCCCAGCGCTCTCCGCGTCCTTGCTGCCTAGGCCCCGCGCGTCCCGGCCACCGTCCGCGCACCAATCGCCTACGGATCACCCTCGTGCACCCGCGGCATGGCCCGTACCGCTCACTCCCGCGGACCGCTCATTCGCGCGCCTATCGCGCCCCGCGCTTTCCTCGCCGAACGCCAGCGCGTCCCAGTCGACGTCCGCCACTTGCTCGCTTACCGTGCATCTCCGCACATCGTCTTGTTCCATCCATCCGCGCACATCATGGGCCGATGCGCGCCATCCGCCCATTAGCCGATAGCCGCCCTCATCGACGCCGACTGTCTTCGATCGTTCGCCCAATGGCCACGGGTCCCACCCATCCAACCTAGCACAATCTCTTGCACGCCATTCCCATCCATCTTCCATCCTTTTCTTACCTCGCCTTCTAGCCTCCGATCGCCAAGCCCGTCTCTTCCTCGTACAAGGCTTGCACCAACAGTAGGCTTCCTTAGCCTTTGCCTTGCGTCTCCTTCGGGCTCGTTTGGTCCTGTGCTTCTTAGGCTTAAGCTTAGCCCGTGGACCACACCCTTTCGGCCAGTCCCTCTTGCATGATGGTCGATAAATCGGGCTTGATGGCTCCTCCAACATGTTTTCCAGCCATATGTCGAGACCATCGTCCTATTCCTCGTCGGACTCGCCTGGGTTGATGACCACTTCCGTATCATTCCCCTCCTCTTCAAGACTTTCCTTGTCCTCAAGGATTAGAAAATTAAGCGCACCATCATCTTCACGGTTTAGAACTTCACCCTCCATTGCTCCTCGTCCTTCTGGAGCTAAAATGTGGCACTTTCACTAAAAATAACAAAACAAAGGGAAATTGGCAGGGGGTTTGGTATCAATCCGCAGCTGCCGGCTACTAGGGATTCCTCGGAGCCTTCTAGCCTTACGAGTTGTTGCTCGTATTCTTCTCGATTTCTTCGTTCATGGAGCTCGTCTAAATATGTGCTCTCCCATGGGGTAAGTTCTTTCTCCAAACTCTCCAATAGTTCGAGATCTTCCCAATCCATCTCGTCCATTGGCTCATAAGACAATTTTTTTTTTTAAGACTATAAAAAATCAAAAAATAATTAAAAATTCGAACAAGAGTTCGAAAATTTCGACCCAAAAAGAAGAGAAATTCGGCCCCTCAACAAATGGTAATAACCGAAAAAAATCAAACAAAGGACTAGATGACACTTTTTTTTTTGATACTCACGAAATTTTTCGAAAATTTGTGAAAAAATTCGAACACAAAGACTCAAGAAAAATCGAACAAAAGAAAAAGAACGGGATAGAAAAAGTTCACGAACACCCAATCGATCACTCTCAATGAAAGCACTAATGATGAAGGATCGGGTGTTGCGTTCCCTCGACTTGTCTCGATCACGGCTTCGCCA
>CACSLK010018944.1:6060588-6078509 GCA_902706635.1 Striga hermonthica | reverse complement strand
GCGCAGCACTTGGCAGGCCGCTGGCCGAGCCAGCACCCGACTGCCCGGTTCAGCCGACCGGCAGTCCGGTCCAGACCGGTTCAGACCGGTTCAGACCGGCTAGGCCGATTCAGCATATATTTTCATGTTTCAGTCCCAGTTCTTAAATTCAGTGCCATTTTCAGTTAAAATTCCGGGTTCAATTTAGTTAATTAATATCAGTTCAGTTTCGTACTTAACCGGTTTCAGTTATACCGATTAAGTCCGAATATCATGTTAAGTCGAATAGAGCATCTTAACATAAGTAATCAGTTAATTTATCAGTCTGAGCATAGTCCTTAGTAATTGTTTATATTATTTTCAGGTTGATCAGGCATCAGCACTACCTGCATTTTCAGCAGTTCAGGTGGGGACTCAGACTAAGTACTACATTGTTTATAATTACGCTACCATGTTTGAGGTATGTATTATCAGTTCAGTATCCGCTCGGAATGGTCGCCGGTCCATTCTGGGTTCTAGTGGCCCTAATCTGCCCACTAGAGTGTGCACATGGTGTTCGGTATTAGTTTTTGCCGGCAGATGTTCAGTTATCAGTTACGTGACTTATCTCGCGAGATCAGACCAGTATCAGATATCAGTTTCAGTTTCAGTTATATATGCCAGGATCATGATATTGTTATTATATTCACTGTTTTACTTTAGTTTGAGATTCTGCGGAGCACAATGCCTTAGTGCTAACGCCCCCACATATTTCATGTTTTTCAGGTCGCGGAGTCGGGGACGAGGAGTGAGCTGATGGGCAGTTCAGGATATTTATGGTTATATATATATATATATATATATGTTTTGGCCACGCTGTTATTCCGCTAAAACTTTCAGTACTTTTAAACAGCTTTTGATCCGACGTTAGCCGGTTAATATATTATAACCGTTTTATTATTCAGTTTAAAATTTAACGGTTTTCAGAAATGTCAAGTTTTCACGGTAACATCCCGAATCAGTTTTTGCAAATTAAATATTTTATTTATTTATTCAGTAAGTTTGCGAAAAATGCGTACTCTGATTTCAGTAAAATAGCGGGGTGTTACATAAACAACCACCGTCTCCCCATCCTCAAACTTCCTCTTCTTGGTCACCAAGTCCTTGAAGAACTTACCATAAGATGGCATATTCCTTATCACATCGAGGAGTGGCAAGTTGACATTCACCTTGGAGAGTGAAATTTGATACTTGAACACCAAGTATCCAGAGTTTCACGAAAATCGAATAGACAGACAGAATGAAGATTCAACCAATTGCGGAAACAGTTTTTCACTAAAAATGGAACCTTCAGGAGAGCGTCCCGCTCTCCCTTCAGATCTCTTTCATTAATGTGAACAACTCATACATCATCCAAGGGTTTACAGTATAGACTCCCTTTACACTCTACTTGAATAATGATTCACACAACTACTTATCCGACCACAACTCCCTTGTGGATTTTCTAGTTCGAATCCCTCAAACTATAAGAACGAATCTCCAAACGTTCTTTTACAAAATGTTCTGAATATCACTCTTTTTCACTCAAAGAAAGACAAAATAACTAACTCAAAAATTTAGATCGAAAAGTCATCCTCAACTCTAGTCTCGTCCTCCTTTTATCTTCAGCAGCCTTTGGAAAGTCTTTTCACCCAAGACACATGCGGATAAGGAATGTAAATCACTTGAACTTCTTCATCTTCGATTATGGAAGGTGAATCTCGCGATCCTCCTTCTCTTTAGATTATGGAAAGCGTATCTCCCCCTCAATCCCAAAGTCCTACCAAAATAATAACATAAATAATCAGTTATTTGGACTTAATTAAAATTAAGACTTATTCATACCAAAAATCAACTTCCCTTAAATACTTCCTTAAATTTCTGGACTCTGCAAACATCAGAAGGTTCATCGATTTACTGCCAATCTTCAGCACTTTTAATCTCCCCCTTTGGCAGATAAATCAAAAACCATGAATCTGCAAAGACAAAACAAATACAAATTCTGCAGAATACACAACTTCCTAAGAATACTAGTATCACACATGTGTTGTTCTTAGGAACAACTTCAATTACCTGAATACCAGCACATTAGTTCAGAAAATATCCCACAAAAGTTCATCAAACGCAAGATAATAAAACATAAGGGAAGAAGTTCAAACAAAACACACAAAACAGAGTTTTTAACAAAAGGCAAATGAAAGTCCTGCTGGGAGATAGCTATGCCGATTCTTCCTTGTCAGATTCTTCCCCAGAACCTTCTTCAGCAACATCCTCAGTCCCTTCCTCTGAGCTTGCTTCTTCTTCCTCAAGCTCGGTATCAGACCCAGCTTCTTCATCCTCTCCTTCTTCTGAACCTTCATCTTCTTCCACAACCTTCTCCTTTCCTTTGTCCTTAGCAGCATCAGTCTTCTCTTTCCCTTTATCCTTAGCAGTAGCAGCAGCCGCGTTTGTCTTCTTTTCTTCAGTAGGTCCAGTCTTCTTCTCCCCCTTAGCAAGAGTTTTCTTCTCCCCCTTAGCAAGATCTTTCTTCTTTGCTGCAACAACATACTTCTTCTTCTCCCCCTTTTTCGATTTAGAGACCAACGGGGCACGAGACTTTAAAGCACCCAGAACCTCTTTGTAGTACCTTCGCTGATCAGCCAATTTCTTTTCAAGTCCCGTGAAAACTGCCACTTGATGATTTAAAAATCCGCGAAGCTGGGAACAAGAGAAGGACGAGGCAGAGCAACCTTAACATTGGCAAAGGCAAGAGGTTTGTTAATAAGGGCATAATTATCACCAAGCCTAGGATCCATTTTCACTCCAGCCTCGAAAAGAATAGCACATATGGTAGATGGGTACAACATCAACTTATGAGGCTTGGAGATTTCCGCAATGCTCACAACAGCATCAAAGATTACAGAACCAACATCAAATGGAACACAATTCAGAATACGATAGATAACACGAGCTTGCGTAGGGGTGACAAACTTCTTGTGAGTGGTGGGAGTCCAATTTGATGCTCCTATCTTCTGTAGAGCATTGGCAGACGGAGTTAGAATCTTCACAAAGATTCCCGGAGCAAGCCATTTGGTAAGTTGTCCACCGGTCAAGGTGCGAGCAACTTCATCAAGATCATCACTCAGAGGACGAAGAGAGGAACCTTCAGCTAAACCAAGTACAGAGTCCACCGCAGACGAAGAAAAATCAACCATACTATTACGCACAAACACTTTCTGAAACTTCTTTGAGTACGAATCAACGACAGAGGTAGTCATGTTCGAATAAAATTCACCAACAAGCCGGGGACTGAACCCTCAAGACCTACTTTCTTCAGAAGTTCAAGTAACCCAAGTTGTTCATAATGTTCGCTAACAATCGTCCTCTCAGGACGAAACTTCATTTGAGAAAAGATGGTAGAAAAACGTGTTTCAGCCAAAGGAGAATAAAACTGACGGGAGAAAGCATTACCAATAGTAAGAGAACTGTCTAAACCATCACCCTCGACTTCAGCAATAATTTTTCCTTCCTCAAGAGGAGAAAATTCCTTGTCCGCAGCATGTTTGTTGTCTGATTTCTCAGTTTCAGCAACATAGTTGGTATTTACACGTTCAACATAATCATCATCAGAATCTGGAGACGACTCTCCTCCAAATTTCGTGTGAGAAGGAGTACCAGCAGCAGGTTCAGGAACATGAATGACCTTTTTCGCTTTTTTGGTTTTTGGTGCGGCAGTTTCGGCGACCTTCTTACGCTTCTTTAGAGATTTGACGACAGAGGGAGAACCTTTTCCTCCTTTGTCACTGGGTTTGGCGACTTCAAGTTGAGAACCTTTTGTTGTTGAGGATTTTTTTGGGCTTGGAGAAACCCTAGTTGTGGATTTAACAGGAGGTTGAATGTTCTCGGTTGCCATGGTTGAAGGAGTTGGATATAGTGGAGTATCGGAACTTTGGCTTTGACGAGTTGAGCACCGAGATGGCGGAGAAACATTCTTCTTCGGCACGGTGCCCTGCTTGGATTTAGGCATTGTCGAGAAATAGAGATTTTCGTGAAGAAAGAAAGTTAGAGCAGTTGGAAGAGATAACAAAAATAAAAGATTGAAATAGTTATGAGAGAGAGATGAAAAAGGTGGTATGATTGATATAGGGAACCGCAATTTCAGTTATCGAAGTTGGTTTGAAGACGGTTCGGCTCGACAGATTTGAAATTAAAAATTTGACCAACACTTAGTGCACACTAAAAACAGTTCCCTCCAAAACAAAAAAGATTTGATACCAAGTTGCAACATGGTTACCATATATATACCGCATGAAGTTTCAGACGAGAATATTATCCGATCACGTACCAAAAATAATTTAGGCACAAATACAAAACAATATATATCACAAAGAAAATCCTGATGCACATGCCTAAATAAGATATTTAACACGCAATACCCTAGAATTTTCTCTTCATGAATATTGAAAAAATCCATTAATTGATTGACCCACAAATCTTCCCAAATCAATTTGAGACGAGCTCGACACTAACAAGATGATGAGAAAAATATATTCTCTTCGTGCACAACTCAGCCTTTATTGCTCCCACTTTTATACAACATGGAATTAATATAAGTTCGTTCATCACTTTCTCTTAGCAAAAAACGAAATTTTCGTTCACAATTCAGCCCCAATACTTATGATGAACTTACTCCGTTCTATGAACTTCCACACCAATTCACTGTCAAGCCCATTACTTAAGGTGTGAATCATCTCGCAAAAAGTTTTAATTTTGAAGAGCTGAGAAGATATCAGGATGACCAACCTTATTTCACCGAAGAAAGTTCATTCTTTGAATGATTACCTGTAGCTATCACACCTCGATTATTATTAGACACGTAACTCGTTTCACAGGTGATCAAGGAAGCACCTCATGTGATAGTTGCCCGCTGCCTATTTTCACGAGAGGAGCTCTTACAAGTAAATTAAAATGGTCATCATGACGAGCTCTCACAAACTGACCAGTTAGAATTCACAGACCACCAATCAACAAACTTAACAATAAACCATCAGAGAAGAATTACAGGGATGAACCTACATACTAAGATGCCTAATAAAAACAGAAAAAATCCTATATGCAATAGACACGATATATATATATATATATATATATATATATATATATATATATAGAAATACAACTGACACAATGCACAGAAATTATATAGCACACATTCCTAAAGATTTTCTCAGGTACAAAATTCGTTTCGAATCAAGAGCTTTAATGAAAATATCAGCAAGCTGATCATCTGTAGGTACATGATCCAACACAATAATTCCATCTTCTACCAAATTACGAATAAAATGATACTGAAAGTCAATATGCTTGGTACGAGAATGTTGGAAAGGATTTTTCGAAATATTTATTGCACTAGTGTTGTCACAAAAAAGTTGAGCCGAATGAACGTTCATACCATACTCAGATAAAATTTGTTTCATCCATACCAACTGTGAGCTGCAGCTTCCAGCGGCTATGTACTCTGCTTCAGTAGTAGAAAGGGAGATGCAGTTTTGTTTCTTGCAGAACCAAGATACCAAGTTTGATCTTATGTAAAAACATCCACCAGAGGTGCTTTTTCGATCATCAAGATTTCCAGCCCAGTCAGCGTCACAGTAACCTGCAAGATGTAAGTTCGTATCAGCAGAGTAGAATAGACCATAGTCTGTTGTACCTGCAATGTACTTTATGATATGCTTGACTGCTTTCATATGTGATTCCTTGGGGGCAGCCTGATACCTGGCACACAATCCAACACTAAAACAAATGTCAGGTCTACTAGCAGTGAGATATAAAAGACTACCAATCATACTTCTGTATAGAGTTTGATCAACAGATGTACCTTCATCATCTTTGGACAATTTTACATGAGTGCCCATGGGAGTTTGAGGACATTTAGCATTTTCAAGACCAAATTGTTTAACAAGGTCTTTTGCATACTTACCCTGATGCAAGACAATACCTTCTTTACCTTGCTTTACCTGAAGTCCAAGAAAGTACGAAAGTTCACCGACGAGACTCATCTCGAATTCAGACGACATGAGTTTCACAAAGTGATTGACCAGCTTCTTGGATGTTGATCCAAAGATGATGTCGACGACATAGATTTGAACAGCCAATAGGTCCGCATTTGTTCGAAGAGCAAAGAATGTCTGATCTACTCCTCCTCTCTTGAATCCCTTTTCCAGAAGGTACGTGGTAAGACATTCATACCACGCACGAGGCGCTTGCTTTAATTCGTACAATGCTTTCTTAAGCCTGTAGACATGATTCGGATTCATGGGATCTTTGAACCCTTATGGCTGCTTCACGTAAGCCTCTTCATGTAATATCCCATTTAGAAAGGCAGACTTCACGTCCATCTGATAAACAATGAACTTCATTAGACATGCAATAGATAGAAATATGCGTACTGATTCAAATCCAGCAACGGGGGCGAAGGTTTCATCAAAATCAATCCCTTGAGTCTAAGTGTAGCCTTGAGCAACTAGTCTCGCCTTGTTCCGTGTCACATTCCCGAACTCATCAGTTTTGTTCTTGAAGATCCACTTGGTTCGATAACATTTCCCGAGGAAGGTTCAGGGACTAACTCCCAGACATCGTTTCTAGTCAATTGCTCCAGTTCCTCCTGCATGGCTAAGATCCAACACTCGTCTTTCAGAGACTCTTTAGCGTTCTTGGGTTCAAGGAGTGAGGTATAACAGGCATAATGAGAGACACCCATAAGTTCTTTGACTGATGTCTTCGAGTTTCTGGTTACTCTCCCATTTATGTCACCAATGACTTGCTCGGATGGATGGTCTTTCTGAACCCTTAAGAGAGGATCACGCCTAAGTGACACAGAACCTTTTTGAGTCGCAGGGACAATGTAGTCAGTTGATGTTTCAGCATCCCCAACAGAAGGTTCAGCTATCTCCTTGTGTGCAGAGCTCTTAACACCCTGAGTATCCTGCAATGCCTCAACATTTGCAAACTGATTAAAGGATACAGAAGAACTAACTTGAGAATTTTTTTCATCAAAGATTACATTTATGGACTCAATCAAAGTGGCGATACTTGTGTTGTAAACATGATACGCTCGACTATTGTTAGAGTAACCAAGAAAGAATCCAATATCTGATTTTGCATCGAACTTCCCAAGTTGGACACGATCATTATAGATAAAACATTTACATCCAAACATATGCAAGTGACTAAGGTTAGGGCTTTTACCTTTCCAGAGTTCATATGAAGTCAGACAAGTACCTCGACGAAGGTACACACGATTCACGAGGTAGCATGTTGTATTGATTGCCTCAGCCCACCATCTGGAGGAAATGTTTTTGGAGTTCAACATGACTCTGGCCATTTCTTGTAGAGTACGATTCTTCCTTTCAACAACTCCATTTTGCTGAGGAGTTTTAGGAGTTGAGAACTCGTGACTAATACCCAGAGAATCACAAATTCAGCAAACTCAGAATTTTCAAATTCTTTTTCCATGATCGCTTCAAATACTTATTATGGGAAAACCTTTTTCAGTTTGAACCTTCAAACAGAGTGACTTAAATGCAAAGAATGTGTCAAACTTTTCACGCAAAAAATCAACCAAAGTACATCGAGAAAAATCATCAACGCACACAAAAATGTACTTTTTACCTTGATAGCTTTCTACCTGAATGGGACCTATGAGATCCATGTGAAGAAGCTCTAGGATTTGTTTAGAAGCAATATGGTTTACTGACTTGTGGGATGTCCTCGTTTGCTTACCTAGTTGACAAGGTTCACAAATTGGTTGTTCCTTCACAACAATCTTTGGAACACTCCTGACTACACCTACATTGGTCAATTTGACAAGGTGAGAGTATCCAATATGCCCTACGCGTTGATGCCATATTTCAGGTTCGCTCACATTTGAGAAAAGGCATTTTTCATCAAAATCAACAAGATAACAGTTATCCGTTGAACGAGAACCTGTAATTACACAAGAACCTTCTCTGTCTTTCACATAACACTTATCACATGAGAAACCGACACTAAGGCCTTGATCACAGAGTTGACTCACACTCAAAAGATTTGCCTTTAGTTCATCAACAAGTAACACATTAGTTAGTTTAGGTATTCCACCTAAATTTAAGCAGCCAGTTCCAATAACCTTATTGCTTACTCCGTCTCCGAATGTGACTTCCCCATTTGAACTGGGTTGAATGTTCATCAAGTAAGAAGGTTCACCAGTCATGTGTCTTGAGCAGCCGCTGTCCAGATACCATTTACCATTCAGGGAGGTCCTGAGTGACAGAACATATGCAAAACAGTTGAAGGATTTGTTTGCAACCCACACTTGATGAGTTTTGGTACGGTTATTTGAGAGGGTCCTGGAATGGACCTTCACTGGAATGCCAGACTGATTCCAACCCCTATCATTACCTGTACAAAGATCATGCTGCATTTTATAGCATTTGAGTCTTATGTGACCAGTTACACCACAGTAATGACAGATAAGAACAAAGTTATGGTGAGTTTTATTAACAAATCTTTGCATGAGAGAATGAACCTTCAAGAGAGATTGTGGAGATAGAGGTTTACTTACAGTGCTTTTTACAAACCTGTCAAACACTTTTTTGGAAGGTCTCCCATGGAGGTTCACGCCTCCAACTCCAAGTTTGTCCCCAAATCCAAGATCGGTATGTTTTGCATTTTAAGTTCCAGTTGAGGACTCAGGAATGTCTTCCCTACCAGTGTACCTTATTTTAGTAAGATCACCATGTTGTCTTCCCAAGGAAAGAGGTTCATTCAGATCTGCCTTTCTCTTGTTCAATTTTCGAACAACTTTTGCAGTTCGGTTCAACTCGACAGAATTTGCCGTCAGCTTGCTTTCCATGCTAGCATGTTCGTTCATCAGCCGACCAGCTTCATTTTTCAGTAGTACGATTTCTTGGTTCCGCTCGACAAGAAGTTTCTGAGTAGATAATAGTTCGGTCCTCAAGCAGTCAATGGTCTGAGCCTTCTCCAGTCCGTCTTGTTTAGCAAGTTTGACACTGCTCTCAAGGATGTAGGTTCGTGCCTTTGCAATATCCAATTCACACTCTTTAGTAGCAGTGGAGGCAGATGCTTGTTCGTTCAGCACCCTGTTTGCACTTGAAAGTCTAACCACTTCATTTTGAAGCTTCTGTAGAGCCTCAGATGCTTGAGCACACTTTTCCATAGCAAGTAAGTGAACTGGATCTACAGACACATTTTGATTAGCTTCATCCTCAGATGCTTCAGTTTCTTTCAAACTTTCTTCAAACTTGGTTGGAGCATGAGAAGTGGTGAGACACATGAACTTCTTAACTGAGGTATGAACTGCCAGGTTGCTTATGTGTAAAGAAGGTTCGTATGTGCCTTCTTCATCTGAATCATCCCAGGTTGCCTTCAGTGACTTTTTCTTCTTCTTAAGATTAGCACACTCATACTGGAAGTGTCCAAAGCCTCGACACTCCCTGCATTGATCCTTCTCGACTCGTTGTGAATCAGATTTTGAGAGTGGCATACTACTTTTCTTATCCTGCACCACATTCTTGCTGAAACTGTTCCCCTATTTTCTAGCAAATTTGTTCTTGTACAGCCTTTGACTCATCTTCCCATAGTTTCGCGTGATTAAAGCTAGTGCTTCTTTCAGCTCACTATCATCTGCCAACGGACCTTCATCGTCATCGCTTTCTTCTCTTTCCTCGACTACAGCAGCTTTGAGAGCTAAGCCCTTACTTTTGACTTTGTCATAATTGTTGTTGATTTCAAAAGTTCTGAGCTCTTGAAGAAGTTCATCAACATCCAACGACGCCACTCTTTGGAAACTTTCAAGAGCTGTGATTTTCTCTCTAAACCTGGCAACGACGCTTCTCATAATCTTTTGTACTTGACGTTTTTCAGAGATTTCTTCTCCAAGCATCATGCTTTGATTTACTAGATCACAGAATCTGACATAGTATACGTCAATTGTCTCTTCATCCCTCATTCTGATCTCATCAAATTTAGGAGTTACCCGTTGAAGTCTGGACGCTTTGACAGTCGTTGAACCTTCAAATTGACGCTGTAAGACCCTCCAAGCATCTTTCGCAGTTTTGCAATGAACTATCATCTTGTGTCTTGTCTGATCAACTTCCATCATAATTGCATACAAGGCACGATAGTTGGCTTCTTCTTGAAGCTTCTCAGCATCAGTCCAGTTGTCCTTAGGTTTAGAAACCGTGACTTTCGTTGTTTCTTTACCTTGACCGGGTGCTTGTTGCATGACTGGATGCTCTCAGCCATTTTCAATACTTTCCCACACGACTTTTCCAAGCGATTTCAGAAAGATTGTCATCATAGACTTCCAATATGAGTAGTTCGAACCGTCCAATTACGGAGGCCTGGACATCGATCCGCTTTCTTGATTCATGATTTGAGGGTAACACACGTCCTAGGATCTTTCGTAATGAAGACGAAAACCCGCTCTGATGCCAATTGTAATTTAATACTTGAACACCAAGTATCCAGAGTTGCACAAAAATCGAATAGACAGACATAATGAAGATTCAACCAATTGCGGAAGCAGTTTTTCACTAAAAATTGAACCTTCAGGAGAGCGTCCCATTCTCCATTCAAATCTCTTTCATTAATGTGAATAACTCATACATCATCCAAGGGTTTACAATATAGACTTCTCTACACTCTACTTGAATAATGATTCACACAACTACTTATCCGACCATAACTCCCTTGTGGATTTTTTAGTTTGAATCCCTCAAACTATAAGAACGAACCTCCGAACGTTCTTTTACAAAATGTTCTGAATATCACTCTTTTTCACTCAAGGAAAGAAAAAATAACTAACTCAAAAATTCAGATGGAAAAGTCATCCTCAACTCTGGTCTCGTCCTCCTTTTATCTTCAGCAGCCTTTGGAAAGTCTTTTCATCCAAGACACATGCAGATAAGGAATGTAAATCTCTTGAACTTCTTCATCTTCGATTATGGAAGGTGAATCTCGTGATCCTCCTTCTCTTTAGATTATGGAAAGCGTATCTCCCCCTCAATCCCAAAGTCCTACCAAAATAATAACATAAATAATCAGTCCTTTGGACTTAATTAAAATTAAGACTTATTCATACCAAAAATAAACTTCTCTTAAATACTTCTGTAAATTTGTGGACTCTGCGAACATCAGAAGGTTCATCAATTTACTGACAATCTTCAGCACTTACAGAGAGCATGCTGAAAAGATCCCGAAACTGCTTCTCTTGCTTCTCGTTCATAAGTCTGTCCGAAAAGGGAATGCGCGGCTTGTACGGATTCGACGACTTGTGTAGCACCGGCTCATCTGATGCCTCCTTGGACTCTGCTACCTTGATCGTTTCTGAATGAGTCTCCTTATCCTCGGGCTCGGGCATCTGCACTTTGTTGTCCACTTCCTTCTCGCTCCTGAGCACAGTGATAGCTTTAGCTTGCTCGGCTGACTAGACAACTTCCCCTTGTTCATCTCGGTCTCACCCTAGCGGCCAGTTGGCCTAACTGTGTCTCTATGCGCTTGATGGAGGCATCCTGATTGACATCCCTCTGCTCACAGTTAGCCATAAACTGAAGGATTTTGGTAACATCGTCTTGGAGGTTCGAACTCAACCCCGCTTCCAGTCCCCTCTGTTGCTGCTGTGGCTGGTAGTTCAGCCGGGGCACAAAGCTGGGTCGAGGTTGTTGCTGCATGAAGTTTGGACGGGGTGGCTGAAGGGTATTCGAGTTGTTAGACCATGAAAATGTGGGGTGATTTCGCCACCCGGGGTTGTACGTGTTCGAATATGGGTCATTGACTGGCCGGTTTTGGTACCCCTGTAAAGCACTAGCATCCGCATATTGCTCACCAGAGTCCTGCTCGAATGATGAGGGGCATACTTCAGGCCTATGCCCTGGGACTCCACATACCCCACATGTGTCAACGACAAATGTATTAACCGGTTGAGATCCTTGTGCTGTAAGCAACCTCATCTGCTCAGTAAGCTCAGCTAGTTGTTTGGCCACAAAGTCATGTCCTGCTCCGACCTCATTCACTACCGCTCTCTTACCTCGAGTGCTCTTCTGCGACGAGTTCGTACTCATCGTCTCAAAAATTTCAAACATCTCCTTAGCCGTCCTTGCTCCGATATCACCTCCTGTCGCATTGTCGACCATATACTGCAAGTTCTGGTGGAGAGAATCGTAGAAACAGTTCATGAGTAGCCCCGGGGAGAGATTGTGATGGGGGCACTAGCGCTGGAGATCCTTGAACTGCTCCCAAGCCTCGTGAAGAGCCTCATTCGGTAATTGAGCAAATGAGACGATCTGTGACCGAAGCTCCTGGGTCATTTGATGAGAGTAGTACCTCCCAATGAACTTTGAGTATACCTCGGTCCAAGTGGTGAGAGAGCTAGGTGCAAGCGTCATGAACCAGGCCTTGGCTCGGTCCTTCAGTGTCTCAGGAAAGCACCTCATCTTCAACTGCTCGTCATTAAGCCCACTGAGAGGGAAAGTGTTGAGAACATTGTAAAATTCGCAGATGAAGTTGAGCGGGTCCTCGCTGGGGAGCCCGTGGAATGCCGGCAGCTGGTTGTAGTGAATCATTTTGAGCTTGTAGTTTCGTGCAACATCCAGTAAACGAATGCATGAAGTGACTGGCCTGATAACTGGTTGGGCTAAGTTTCGAAGGGTGTTACGATGAGCTTGTTGTTGTTATTCACCCACGTCTAAGTTGTTGCCTTCAGACGATTTCGGAGAATGCTCGTCCTTTTCGTGTGATTCGAGAGTAAGCTCTTCCAGCAGCTCCCTCAGGCTCTTGTTGACTGATTTGTTGATTGGAGGTAACAGTTTGTGTCCACTAGTGGTACGCATACACTAAGACCAACAAGGGTTACGAGCACCAATGATAGACAAAAGAAGAAAAACTAAAGAAAAACAAGCAACGAAAACAAGAACTATTAACAAAAGAAATAAAGAGAAACACTAAAACAAAATGAATAGGCGCACAATTGAAGTCCTAAACCTTCCCCGACAACGGCGCCAATTTTGTTGTGAGTATTTTTACTGGAGTAGAATCCAAAGATTCGTTCCCCGGGTCGTATCGCAAGGAAGGTTAGCCGGATTCAATTGTACGATTATTCAATCACGAAAAAGAGAAAATCCTAAACACTCTAATCAAAAGTTTTTGGTTTTAGTTATCAACTAAGAATGTAAGCTATGAAAAGCAATTAAAATAGCAGAAAGAATTCACGCAATGATTAAAGAGCTAGGGAATCGGGGATAATTGCTTTCAGTTCTAAAACCACTACCGGCAATCAATTGCTCGGTTAAAGGACTTGAATTGTTTCTCGTTCAGAATTTCACTCTCAATAACTCTTCGTAACAAGAGAGTGAATGTAAACGATCAACTATCAGATCCATCAACACATAGAAAATACTTTTACAAACAAGTCTATCATAAACGAGCCTAAATCGACCAACGTCTCCCCTCTCGGTTCTACTCATTGATTGATTAGGTTAGACAGGTGATCAATCTACTAACCCTAGAATAAGCACAACTCGAATAGGCATGAACAATCAAGAACAAGCAATCATTATCGAACCTAATCAATCATCCCCTATCCCTAGCGTATGGATTTAGCTACTCATGGAGAATTCAATATCACAATTCATATTAACCCAAGCCATCATCATCAACACACAATTGAGAAAAGTGGAACTTACGATTAATGTAAAAAATCCAATGTTGAATCCACAAGCATTCAAATCCAAAGCGAGAAATATGAGTTTTCAATCTCCAAAATCCAATCAAAAGAGCAAAAGTATGAAAAGGAATGAGTTTCTAGAGAGAAAAAAAGCGTAAAAATAAAGTCTGAAAGTCGAATTATCATCCCTAGGTTAAAATTCTGAATTAAAAATCCCGTCCTCAAAATTCGCGCCGAGTAAGTCGCGAGTCGGGACATAAGTAGCGAGTCGCGACTTCCACTTTTCCCAGGTCGCGAGTCGCGACTTCTCGCGAGTCGCGCGTCGCCACAAATCTTATACTTTTGGGGAAAGTCGCAACTTTGACTCGCGAGTCGCGACTCATCTCGCGAACTCTGCTTTTCGTCTCTGTTGATCCCGCGAGTCGTGACCTTCTCGCGAGTCGCGACCATCTCGCGAGTCACGACTTCACTCGCGAGTCACGAGAAATTCTGGGCACACCTACAGTTTATTTTTCGGTCCTTCTTTCAGCTTTTTGAGCTCCACGACGTGTATTCTCGACATCACGCTTTCGGCTCAAGTAGTCCAATCATTGATCGGCACAACCTACCTCCTGAAAACACACACGGAGAAAAACACGAAGCAAAACACGACAAAAAGACACATAAATAGAAACTAAGGAGAAAAACACAAAACCACATAATTGGACCAAATAAACTACGAAAATCCTACAAGTGAGGAAAATATAAAGAAAATAAACTCAAAATAAAGACACAGAAATGGGACAAATAATAAGCTCCAGTTTGAGTCCAGGATGGTTCCCGAGCAGTCCGATTCACTTACCGAAGGTTCGAGATGATCCGATGAGCTTGATGAGCAATTGAAGCACTTTGACAACTCGATTAGAATCGACAAAGGCCAAGTCTAGCTTCCCATTAGACTTTGGTGTTCAGACGATCTCCATCAAGGGAAATCAAAAACATCTCAGAGTCGGTAAAAATTTTAAAACCATAAGTTCTAATCCTAACTATAGATTCCGCTGCGTTAGGATTTATTATTCATTAGATTTGAATGTGCACATTGGCGACGTTCCTAATAGAACCCAACACAACTCCACAACTTCCACGAGTTTCTTAGTCGATGTGATTGGACTAAGTACAATTCTCGTTACCTGTACAATAGTCGAGATAGTTGCTTATGGGACTATCTTGACTTATGTAGGTGTCTGACGAGCAGTGTCTCAACCACCTACAACTTTCTGGTTAATTTGCTTTATCAACCGTCACCAGGTGGGTTTTATTTGAAATTACAATGCTTTAAATGTTATAAATGATTTATGCGGTATGATCAATGTATATATGTGAACCTGGTAGCCTATCGATGTGAGCTAATATGGCCGTCGGTACGGTGGTGCCCGTCGATGTGAGCTGTATGTCCTTTGACGGTGCCTAATGATAGGCAGTCTTTTTAAGTCTTGTACAGAGGCCATATCCTATGTAAGACCTGTACGAAGGCTTTCGATATGTATGTCGTTGTAAGACCTGTATGGAGGCGATCGACAGATACTCCTACTGAGTGGGCACCGATATAAGGCCTGTACGGAGGCGATCGATATGAAGACACTCAGTAGCTTTATAGAGATGTGCACATGAGTCGATATTATTGATAGGAGATGGGATAAAATAATGATTCGTATACATGTTGAGACTATACCTTTCGATTATTGATTATTGGTCATTATTGAGACTGACATTTACTGCATAGTGGTGAGCACTATTGTTTCCTCTTGTGCTCATCCCCACCTGCTCTTCATGGATGCAGGTTAGTGTTGCGGGCACGACAGAGGGAGACGAGTGGTGGTCATAGTATATGTTTTGCTTCCGCTATGAACCGAATTATTGAGTATTGCTTTTATTGTTATTGAATTATTGATAGGAAATGTTTTCCCTAGGATATTAAGAATATTGAGATTTTATTTTATATATATGAGGATTGATGATTGTTTTAATATTGAGAAATTGTTAAGTATTTATATTGTTTCAAAAATGAGTATCGCCTCGAGTATTGTTTTGAAATAAATTCAAAAATTTTATTCTGATTTTTGGCAAATAAAAGTGGGGCGTTACAGTTTGGTATCAGAGCCAGTCTGCGTTTTTGTAGACTGGTCTAAGTTATGAAAGTTTGATTATTTGAATATAAGCTTGACCTTGTGTTATAACCAGTCTCTCTCGTCGTGCCGAGCTAGCTCAGGTATGAGTACCTGAATGGTTCTGAGAATATTGTGCACTGCTTGAATATTGATTATTGATGTGAAATCGGGGCTTTGGAATTTATCCTCCTGCTTTTAATCATTCTTGAACACTAGATGAGTGGCGAACTTAGTTTTATTAACTTGGACTCTAGCAGTATAGAGTTGAGTTCCGACTTGAGAATTTGTTTGTTTGGAAATTTGATATAATGTCATCGAGTTGAATTCTTTTTATAGTTGTGCTCTTGGTATAAGACTTGGTGTCCTCAAGTGAGGACCATTCGCAATGCCATCTCGAAAGGAGAAGGCTTAAATGAAGGGAGCAGACGACCGAAGGAGTCACAATCGTTTGGGTATTCTGGAGTCTGTAACCGTTGTCGATAGGACCAGTAGATGCGTATTAGAACCCAGTCGAATGCGAACTGGGAGTAGAGTCTGGGTGCTTTGTTTATGCCGTTGTTCGACCCCGATGAGTGTTTTTTTTCCACCTTAAAAGATTATGCAGAAATCTTTTAAGGAGGATAGTCGAGTCCGGAGCAAGCACATTGTGAAGTGCAGAACCGTCTTGGTTTTGAATTTTGTCCATCGTAGAAACTCTTGCTCTTCTACTCCTTACAGATTTCGGGAGAAATCTTTTGTGGTCTCGGGACTTTTGCGATCTTTTGCAACAATTGTTCTTGTTGTGACCACGTGTTGCAACATTATGTATCGTTCGGAAAGGAATTGGATTTGGAACTCGGACTTGCACCTTGCTATTTCTGAAACCCCTGAACATTTGAGTATTGTGAAATGCCTGATATATAGATTGTTTTGTTGAACCCAAAATTTTTGAAATTTGCCTTTTTTGGATTGTAAATTCCATGTGGAACCTTGGACCAAAAGTCGACCCTGGCTGGATGTAGCCACGCGAAGTGGTGACCGAGTACGCACGACTGTGCTGAGAGACGTGAGGCTTGCGCGCAACCAACCATTGACTCGCATGCGAACTGCAGCTGCCATCACCGAACGCACGAACTCTCCAGGCGTGCGTATATGACCAACCATCGATGTTTTTCCTGAGCTGTTTGAACCATATCATACTGGACCTTTTGGTCATTCTATTTAAACCTTTTCTTGTGAGCCTTGAACCGAGAACTCAAAGTCCCACAAAAATATGTATAAACCTTAATCGATGATTTCTGATTAAGGAGTGTGGTCGATGAGTCCCTATGCTTTACTTGAGAGTTTCTCAAGTCAGCGAATTGGGAATGTCATGTTGCGTTTTGCCAAGCCTTATTTCCTTGTTGAGTGTGTCCTCCAATTCAGGTATTGGAACTCTCTCTTTCGCAGTGACTCCCACTGAATTGGTCGTCTCCAGGAAAATCGCCATTGGATCCTCACCATGGCATCCGTGTACGTGTTTATCGCCTCGCCCCGTCAAGGTGGGTCCACGCCCGCCGGATCAATAATGAATAATATAAATAACAATTACATAATTCATCATATGACCCACGCAGGAGCCATACATGAGTTTCTATGAAAGCAATAAACTATGTCGTGTCCCACCACGCGAATAATTTATTACAAGCATTCACCAACCCAAAAATTTCTCGACATGTCCGATGCTTTAAAAACAACATACATTTAACATGAACTAAAATCCATAAATACGGGCCACAAAAGTCGGATTCGAATCACCGGCAAAAACTTAATGCAATTTCTAATCTACTATGTCGCTGCGTCCGTACGCACATAATTCATGTAAACAGGCAAAGTCCAAATTCAAACTATGCACGAGGTTGAATTAAACCTGGGCTCTGATACCAGTTGTTGGGTTCTGTGAGGAACGTCAAAAAACATGCACAGTATTGAACTTATTGATATAAATCCTAACGCAGCGGAATCTATAGTTAGGATATGGATGTTTTCCTTTTAAAATTTTTGCCGACTCAGAGACGATGTAGAATACCGTTGGTGTAGTTCGTCTGAGCACCACA
>CACSLK010018944.1:5993154-6008016 GCA_902706635.1 Striga hermonthica | reverse complement strand
CCGCTCGAGGGGTGGGTTTGGAGTTTTGCTGGACGGCATTCTGGATAGCCTATAACGCTTTGATTAAATCAGTATAGCCGATTAAGAAATAGCTATACCATAAATGAAACAATTTATGAACAACCGAAAACACCTAGCTTGGCTAGAGTTCCGGTACACTTAAATCTTCTATGTCCTGGCTAGAGTTCTGACTTAGTCTAGAGTTCCACTTTAAACTAAAGTCTTGAATTACGCTAGAGTCCTTGGACTTAGCGTTTCTAGAGTTCTGTCAAGAGTTCTCTCTCTAGAGTTCTCTGTCTTATAGGATGATAGTTATCTAGGCCCCGTACTTGAACTAAAATGAGCACTTGCAAAACTTAAAAACTTGTTTTAGGTGACTTACCTCGGAGTCAGTGCAGAGTGAGCGTGGCGTGGTCATGCTTTTCTAAACTGTTTAAAATATCCAAAACACTAAGTGCTCTGATACCAAGCTGTAACACCCCGCCTTGACTAGCTTTGACTTTTAAAATCAAAGTAAATTTTCGCTTTTATTTTCGAAATGTCGTGAGAGCTTATTTTCAAAAATACTTATCTATTGCGGGATGCGATTAAAACTTTCTTAACTTACTATCTCAGACATATTAAAACATGCAACCAAATCGAGCCACTATGGCGGTAATGGAATTATACATGCAGTCCGTCTGTCTCGCACAAACAACTTAGCGGAAGCATAAAGTATGGAATACAATCATACAACTTGAAACATAAACTGGTTCATGAATAATGGGACACAAAATGGTGAGTAAAATGTCCACGGCTCATGACCACTACTTGCCACGCTGGCTCATTCGGCACGCTGGGCTCCGTCACCTAAAATAAGAAAACAGTGGGAGTGTGAGCACATCTGCATGCTCGTGGGAAAAACTAGAACTGTAATAATCTTAACTGTAAACATAAACTTAAAAGCAGGATACAAAAATATAAGTTGTACTGTACTGTAAACTTTTCTTTTCTTTTCTAAACTTTGGTTCGTCGACCCTCGGCCCTCGGCCGCTTGTGTGCACACCATCCAGACACTGAGGCCGAAGCCCCAGCCGGATACCAGGTGGAATAGGAAGTCCCTTAAGTCGGCCTCTCACCTGGGAGAACTAACTGTCTCAAACATACCTCAGTCATGGTACAAATGCTATAAATGATGTAGAATCCAATACATGACCCCCACATCTCTGTAAGACCAGTACTGAATAAGACAACATCAATTATAACATATCATGACTAAAATTAATAAGAGCTGAAACTGAAACTTCTCTTTTCTTTTCTGAACTTTTTTTAACTTTGGTTCGTCAACCCTCGACCCTCGGCTGCTCGTGTGCACACCCCGATACGATATTAAGGCCCTTGGCCTCCACCGGGTCCCAAGATGGGATATTAAGGCCCTCAGCCTCTACCTGGGAGAAACTAACTGAACCACAAACGGGAAACTTCGACCGTTCGGGTAAATATCTTACTCACGTACCTTATATAAGATAACTGAAATGCGCAATGTAACGCCCTGTAAAGGCTCCCACCTAATATACTGAAATATCTGGCAAGTGCTTGAAATTGAAGTAGCTGGCGGAGGCTCGACTCTCCTTAAACTACATAAATATATAAGCAAATAAATGCTAAGTATCATGCTCAATCATATGCTAAGATGCACAGTTCTATATGCTTACTTATCCGGATGAAGTTGAACGCTATAAGGGTTCGCTAAAAATATGCTAAGTCTGGATTTTACACTGGTATGCTCTAACTTGACTGATTTGGCTCAGAAAAATACTGAAATTCTCCGAAACATATTCAGACTAGAAAAATTGAGCCAAACATCTTGAACCGCCCGGTTGAACCATGACTGGTTCGCTGGCTAGACCGGCAGCTCGCCGTGAGCTGGTCGGTCGTGGGTGGCTCGGTTGACCGGGCTCGACCACGCAGGGCCTGCTGGCGCTAGCGCCCGCACCCTGGCGCTGGTCAGCTGGGCTCGGGTCTGGTGCAACAGCGCGTGCTGGCTGGCGCATTGGTGTGCTGGAGCTGCTTGATGAAGCATCATGATTTTGCCTACGCTTTGTGAATAATCGCGCACTCGGGGCCTTCGACTAAATACGATAAGTGTGACTTCAAGAAGCCCTAATGGCCTTCTCTTATACACGGTTGTATGATAAACACGCACTGATGGCCTTGCTTAAACACACGAATGAACACAATGTTCTTTTCTATTAACTCATCAATTCTGGACCTGAAAAAAATGAGGGAACATCCCTATTTATAGATCCTAATTATCTCTAATCCTACTCCAACAAGATCTCTAATTAAAGCAAGAAAATATTAAATCCTAATACTACTAGAAAGTCTAAAGCAACAAGGAAAGTAAATATCTCCTAACATCTTCTACTAATAAACTCCTAATAATACTAGATCTCCTAAATACTTGACTTGCACTCTAATCCAATGTCTTGAAGTTCAAGTCGGCCGAACCCTAGGCGCTAACCGCCTCATGCACGCGCCGCCCGTGAGGCCTAGTCCTCATTGGCCGTGGCATCCCGTGCGTGTGCCGCCTTTTCTCCTGCCTTGCCTAGTCCCGCACGGACTGGGCTTTCGCACGCCTGCCCCGCACGCGCCCCTTTGCCTTGTGCTGCACGCCTGTCGCCCGACTCCTGCGCGTGAGCGCCCATGCCCAGTACTCCTACACCTGCTCGGTCGAGGCCACTGCCCGCGTGCCGCCCATCTCGCCTAAGCCTACCCGGCTTAGGCATTCACCCGTATACGCCCACGCGTCGCTGCCCGCCCGCATTATGCGCTCGCGCCCTGCCTGCCGCGCGTCCCTGCTATCTTCGCAGGTGCTGTGCGCGCCCAGCGCCTAGCGCTGCTTTCCCAATCGCGCGCATCATCTCGTTCACTCGAACACCCGTGCGCATCAGGGCCCGATGCGTGCTGCTCGATCGTGCTCGCCCATTCATACATACCTGCACACCCATCCGCTGGCCCATGGCAATCGCCTGCGCGCATCTTCCACCCATCTTCCACTCCTCGCGCGCCTATTCTCCTAGCCTCCATGCGCCATGCGCGTCGCTTATTTGCACAAGGCCTGCATTAATTACTCCTCACATTAGTCCTCGGCTTGCATTGCCCCTTAGCTCGCTTGGCCTTGCGCCTCCTTGACCTTGTCCGTGACCTATCGCCACAACCTCTCGGCCAATCTCGCTCACAAGAAGGCCGATAATCCCGACCTTGTGGTTCCTCAAGCATGTTCTCTAGCCAAATATCGAGATCATCGTTGGTCTCTTCCTCGGACTCGCCAGGGTTAATAACCCTTTCTGTATCATTCCTGTCCTCTTCAAGCCTATCCTTGTCCTCAAGGATGATGAAATTAAGCTTGCGAACTCGTCTATTGTCTTTATCCTCATCAGGAGACTCCTCTGGATCTTCGGTCATCAACTTGATTCGTTTACTCGATCGCCTGAACTCCATAGTTCCTCTCCAATAATCAGTTGTGATTGGACCAAGAGTCTCCAACCACTGACATCCAAGTACCACATCATTCACTTTCAATGGTAAGGCGTATAAATCAACTTTCATCATTTGACCCTAAGCTTCCATCTTTACTCCTTTGAAAAGCATATCACCTCGAAGTGTCTGTCCATTAGCCACCTTGACTCCAAAAGGTTTCACCCTTGTGAATGGAATTTCTATCTCTTTGGAAAGCTCCTCATCAATGAAATTTAGCATGGACCCACTATCTACCAATACCTCCACCAACTTGCCCCTAATTTTAGCTGTAAACGTGATCATCTTCGGTCCTCGTTTTTTACACTTGAACACATGTTGCAAAGTCTCCTCAAGTGGTTCGCTCTCATCTTCCTCTTTGAACTCTAGCAAAAAGACTTCTTTACCTTTGCATTTATGGCCCAGTGTAAATCGTTCGTTGCATGTGAAGCATAGGCCTTTCTCTCTTCGCCGTTAGATTTCATCCTAAGATAATCGCCGCATATTGCTCGTGTTGCGCGTCCCATCGCCAGACGTCGGCTTGACCTTGGCCCGTGGGGGCGCCTCCTCGGTCGCGGCGTTCGTGCGCCCTGCTCCGTGCGCGCATCGCTCGGCCTTGCCTTGTGCACTGCCGTGAGGTGATCCTCGTGCAACCTAGCCGACTCCATAGCCGCTCGCGTTGACCTCGTCCTGTCTAGCCGCACCTCAGCAGCCAACTCAACTTTCAGCCCTCCAACAAAAGCTCCCACTAGCACACTCTCGGGCCAATCTCGAACCCTACTAGCAATGCGCTCAAACTCCTTTTGATAATCACGAAGACTACCAACTCTACGTATCCTCGACAATGCTTCATCATAATCAAAGTAATCACTAGAACCAAACCTCGTGATGAGCTCTCTTTCGAAGTCCCTCTAACGCATGTGCTCACCATTGTTCTTGTGCAAAATCCACTGCCACCAAATGTTCGCTTCTCCATCAAGATGATAGACAACAATTTGAACTCGCTCGTACCTTGGCACATCGTTGATCTCAAAAAATTGCATAGCCCGACTAAGACACGCATTTGGGTTGACTCCCGTGAATGTGGGCATGGTAAGCTTCGATCATGTGTACGCCCATTCCTTATGCCGTCCGTCACGGTGGTGCGCCTCACGCTCCTCGTGTCATCGTCGATCCTCGCGGTGATGATGCGCGTGTGATGCGCGCAATCCCCTCGAAAGCCGATCGTCATCCTCATGTTCGGTCGCGGGACTGCTCAACATCGTGGTGGACTGCTCCGCGTGGCTCCTCCGCGGCCAGTGTGACATGCGCATGAGTTGCCCCGCTAAATCATGGACCATGAGCTCCATTTTTGCCAAATTTTCGTTGGTCGTGTGTTGGCCATCACGAATGGTATTCAAGCTTTCTTCCAACGATTCGATTCTTTCACGGTTTGACAACATTTTTTTTTTTTTTACTCTCGACTCTTTTTCTCTTTTTTTTTTATACTAACACTCAAAACTCACGAAAAATAGAAGAAAAAGAAGGGAAAAATCGAACCAAAAAGAAAATTTTTGCCCCTTTGGAAGGAAAAAACCGAAAAAAAAGATAAAATAGATAAAAAACACGATTGGACTCTCTCAATGAAAGCACCAATGATGAGGGATTGTGATTTTGCATACGCTTTGTGGATAATCGCGCACTTGGGGCCTTCGACAATACACGATAGGTGTGACTTCAAGACGCACTAATGGCCATCTCTTAGACACGGTTGTATGATAAACACGCATTGATGGCCTTGCTTAAACACACGAATGAACACAACGTACTTTTCTATTAACTCATCAATTCTAGACCAGAAAAACAATGAGGGAACATCCCTATTTATAGATCCTAATCATCTCTAATCCTACTCCAACTAGATCTCTAATTAAAGCAATAAAATATTGAATTCTAATACAACTAGAAATTCTAATGCAACAAGGAAAGTAAATATCTCCTAACATCTTCTACTAATAAACTCCTAATAATACTAGATCTCCTAAATACTTGACTTGCACTCGAATCCAATGTCTTGAAGTTCAAGTCGGCCGAAACCTAGGCGCTAACTGCCTCATGCGCGCGCCGCCCGCGAGGCCTAGTCCTCGTTGGGCACGGCATCCTGTTTGCATGCCGCCTCATCGCCAGCCTTGCCTAGTCCCGTGCGGACTGGGCTTTCACACGCCTGCCCCGCACGTTCCCCTTTGCCTTGTGCTGCACGCCCGTCGCCCGACTCCCGCGCGTGAGCGCCCATGCCCGGTACTACTAGGCCTGCTCGGTCGAGGCCACCGCCCGCGTATGCGCCGCCCATCTAGCCTAAGCCTACCCGGCTTAGGCCTTCGCCTGCGTACGCCCACTCGTTACCGCCCGCGTATGCGCCCTGCCTGCCGCGCGTCCTACTACCTTCGCAGGTGTTGTGCGCGCCCAGCGCCCCCGTGCTGCTTTCCCAATCGCGCGTATAATCTCGCTCACTCGACCACCCGTGCGCATCAGGGCCCGATGCGTGCTGCTCAATCGTGCTCGCCCATTCATACATACCCGTACACCCATCCGCTGGCCGTGCACATCTATTAGAGGTATGCTGTAAAAGCTATGTTTTACAGATTCTATCAATTCCATTTTAATCTGGCCATCATGTTTAAGTCAAAGTATTTATGTTTGCAGCTTATTTATTTATGCAAATCGTACTCCATGTCTTATATTGAGATAGTGTGGTTCAGAGTGTTTCGAACAGAAAGATCACCTATCAGTTCCTTATAAGACTAAACTATTCGTTCACAGTCTAGACATGCTGTGAGACCCCTCTTGGAAAAAGACTGTAGTGTATTCTTGGTTCAGTTGGTCTTTGACTGAAGAATTACACTAGCATTTATGTTAAGTGTTGAACAGGACCATGGAAGGATAAAGTTATGAGACTCACTGATCGTTGTTGTAACCTAGACTTTCGGTGATTGATGGTTCTCTTAAGCTGTAAGATAATATAAAATAGCATATATTTTTATTTCTAATTTATTTGATTTACCAAGTGATTTCTATTTTATTAGGATGACATACGAGGTATTTTGGTAAGTAAGAATAATTATATGATGTGCTATTATAAATTATTTATAGTCACTATGTTCCAGTGCGCTGGATTGATGACGTCCCCGAAATCAGCTCAGGAATGTACATTATGCTAAACCCTGCAGGTAGACGATTGTCTGACATAATGGTTAAGGTTCTGAGTGGTACTAATTTCGGAAATGAATAAAAAGTTGATTAATTATTTTGTCAGTAATTTAATTAATCAACGGACATTATATCTTAAACATAGAGAGGTAAATCGATAAATCGGATTAATATTAGTTAATCATGGAGGCTCAATTTTATTGGTAAAATAGTGGCTAAATGGGGAGAGCAATAATATTACTCTAGTGGGATGTCTTATTATTTAATGGGTTAATTGCTAAATAAACCTTAACATTTTTGCATTTGGCAATTTTATCCCAATCTTTGGGTAATTGCAATATAATCCTGACCTCAATTTAGTGGGATAAATAAATAATATTCCTACTAGAATCTTCTCTTGGGATTAGGAGACTAAGGAGTCTTCTAGAAGATAGAGAGTAGTAGGAAATATATTTCCTACATTAGATAATTAATTGGAGTAGAATTAGGCTTCCCAAATTAGGAATTAATTTTATTCCATGATTATTAGTTTAATTAGGAAAGGTATTCCTACTAGAATTTTCTCTAGTGTTAAGAGACTAAGGAGTCTTCTATAAGAGTTAGATTAGTAGGAGATCTCCTTCCTACATTGAATTTAATATTGGAGTAGAATTAGGATTCCTAGGCCTAATGGGATAAGCCCATATTTAGCACCTCCTTAAGGTCCCTAATAGAGCCTATAAATACACCATGTCCCAATCTCTCCTACATAGATGTATTGGCCGATTTTCTCCTCAACATACGCGTGAGAAATATCATTGTTCGAGAGTTAGGGAGATTCGATTATCATCGTACGATATATTGAGCCTTTAAATATATATATTTTTCGGTCATCATCATCACCTTTCCGCTGCCCTTCGCCGCCGTGTTCCATCACCGGAGACAGCCGATCACCGCCAGAAGTCAGCTGATCCCAGCCATGCGCAACCGCACGCCACCGCACGTAGTCGCGCATCGCCCAAGCCCGACGTCCACTTCNAGTAGCGACTGCAAGCGACGTCCGGAAGCTCCAGTTCGCGCCTGCTGCCAGTCGTCCATCGCGCGAGGAAGCCCAGCAACCGTCTGCTTGCACGCGCATCGCCACCGCTCGTCCGCGTCTACTCGCTGTCACCGTTTGTGACTTCCCAGCGTGCGCACATTCCTCGCGCGCCAGGAAACTTGTCGCACAAGCCCGCGTGCGCCCACGAGCTGCCGCTGCATCCCGATGACCGAGACCGCGCACCATGTGATCAACCTTGTAAGTATTTTCGATTAGAATCGATTAAAGGTCAAATCTACCTGTCCATTAGATTGTGGTGTTCAGACGAACTACATCAACGGTACTCTACATCATCTCAGAGTCGGCAAAAATTTTAGAAGGTAAACGTCCATATCCTAACTATAGATTCCGCTGCGTTAGGATTTATTTCGATAAGTTTAATACTGTGCATGTTGTTTGACGTTCCTCACAAAACCCAACAACTGGTATCAGAGCCCAGGTTTAATTCAACCTCGTGCACAGTTTGAATTTGGACTTCGCCTGTTTACATGAATTATGTGCGTACGGATGCAGCGACATAGTAGATTAGAAATTGCAATAAGTTTTTGCAGGTTATTTCGAATCCGACTATTATGGCCCGTATGTATGGATTTTAATTCATGTTGAATGCATGCTGTTTTCAAAGCCTCGGACATGTCGAGGAATTTTTGGGTTGGTGAATGCTTGTAATAAATTATTCGCGCGGTAGGATACCGCATAGTTTATTGCTTTCATAGAAACTCATGTACGGCTCCTGCGAGGGTCATAGGATGAATTATGTAATTATTGTTTATATTGTTCATTATTGATTTGGCGGACGTGGACCAACCTTGACGGGGCGAGGCAATAAACGCGTACACGGATGCCATGGTGGTGATCCAATTGCGACTTTCCTAGAGACGACTAATTCAGTGTGAGTCACTGCGAAATGGGAGTTCCAATGCCTGAATCGGAGGACACACTCAACAAGGACAGGATTGTGTTTTCTACGTAACATTGAAGATTGATTAATGGCCATGATAGTTGGATTTTAGTTCCTAGTTTATTATTGCTCATGTTTTATATGATTGCTTATGTGCAAAATCAAACATGTTTTTTAAAATCCTAAAATAAAAATTATATTAAGTGTGTAACTGGTTGAAATAAATTACATCCAAGGCCTCTATTATAGGTTTGTCAGTGAAGTGATTTAATTCGATCCCAAAGGACGTTTTATTTCACAGTTCACAAGGACAAATCACCTTCGGGATGGTTATAGTGAGCTACTTCAAACGCGTACGGGTCACCCAAAGGTGGACGTATAATTTTGGTAGTAAACTTAGTACCAATTAATGGGTTACACTTAAAGTGCAAATAATTACGATAATCCAAAAGGATAAGGTCATTTTTATTCTTTTATAAGTTAATTGCGCTGGCCAAAAGATGAAACAAACTATTAATTAAGTATTGCTCGGCAGTATGTTAAGCTAATGGGATTTATCCCTCCTCTTGCGAATGTTTGAACCGTAGACGTCCACACTCCGTGGCCTGCGGAGATTCGGTGTTTTTAGGTGTTGGTGAATTTATTTGAATATTTTTACATGGGATCAATATTTGATGTTTAAATTCAAAACTACTTGACTGAGTAAAGACTATGTTTGCATAATCCCAGGAATTCAAAATGTCTTTCAATCCGTTGTCCGTAATTCTCAAAGAAAACAAACTTGTTGGTCCCAATTATATTGACTGAAAAAGGAACTTGGATATTGTATTAACTGTTGAGGGGTACAAAGTTGCTACTGTTGAGGCTTGTCTGGCTGTGCCTGCTGACAATGCACCAGACCAAGAGAAAGAGGAGTATGCTCGGTCGAAAAAGGCTGACGAGATGGCGAAGTGTTACATCTTGACATCTTTGTCAAATGTACTTCAACATCAACATCAGTCTATGAACACCTGAGCAGAGATTCTCCTCAATATCAAGGAGTTATTTGGTCATCAGTCGCAGGCTGCCCGACAAGAGGCCATGAGGGTTCTGATGAACATGACCATGCGCGAGGGCACTCCCGTAAGGGAACATGTTCTTGCTATGATGGCCCAGCTGAATGAGCTGGAGGTTCTTGGGGCTTTTATTGATGGGGAAACCCAGGTTGATATAGTGCTCTAGTCTTTGTCGAAGAGCTTCGAGCAATTCCCGTTGAATTAAAACATGAATAAGATGTTGATGACTCTTCCGGAACTTGTTGCTGAACTTCTGTCGGCAGAGGGCCTGTTTCGTCTGAGGAACCAAGCTATGGTGGCCTAGCGGGGAGAAGCTTACACTTCTAAGGTTCCTAAGGGCAGGAAGAGGAAGAAGTCCGCAAGAAAGGGCAAAGCGGCCATGAATGATGCGCAACCTCGACAGAAAGTGAAGAAGCCGTAAGGCAAGTGCCACAAATGTCAGCAGAAAGGACACTGGAAGGCAGACTGCCCTCTCCTCAAGAAGTTCGACAAGGGTATATCTTTTTCTTTAGTCATTGAAACATGTTTAGAGGTGTTATCTACCAGTACCTGGTGTGTAGATACAGGAGCCACTGATCATGTCTGTAATTCAATGTAGGGGTTCCAGGAAACCAAGCGACTTAGGGAAGGAGAAGTTACCATCTACTTGGGCGATGCTAGTAGAGCGTCAGCAGTCGCAGTGGAAGACGTCTATTTGGATTTTGGCTTAGATGGGGTTCTAGTTTTGAAAGATTGTCTTTATGTTCCTAGTTTTAGAAGAATTTGATTTCTGTTTCTAAGTTGTTTATGAACGGTTTTTTCGCCACTTTTGATAATAAAGTTGTTATTCGTTTTAGCAAAAAGTTCATTTGTTCTGGTTCATTAGTTGACAATCTGTACATTCTAGAATCTAAGTCATCTCCACTGCAACAAAAACAATTACTTAATTCATCATCTAATCTAAATAGAAGAAAGGAACCTTTGAAAATGAACGAAACATATCTTTGGCATCTAAGACTTGGTCATATTAACCTTTGGAGGATTCAAAGGTTGGTAGCAGACGGGCCCTTGGGGTCGTTAGAATTCGAGGCTTTTCCATCTTGTGAGTCTTGCCTAGAAGGCAAAATGACTAAGAGGGTTTTTAGTTCAAAGGAGCATAGAGCTGAAGATGTGTTAGGGCTAGTTCATTCTGATCTATGTGGTCTTATGAGTGTTCAAGCGAGAGGAGGTTTCGAGTACTTCGTTACGTTTATCGATGATTACTCGAGATATGGTTACATTTTCCTTCTGCACCGCAAGTCTGAATGCTTTGAGAAGTTATTGGAGTATAAGGTACTCGTGGAGAAGCAGTGAGGAAAAAGTATCAAGTCACTACGATCAGATCGTGGTGGCGAATATCTCTCTAATGAATTTAGGAACTACTAGACGAATAATGGGATTACGTTCCAGCTGACTGCGCCTGGCACGCCTCAGCAGAATAGCATAGCAGAACGGAGGAATAGGGCTCTTATGGAAATGGTTAGGGCAATGATGAGTTATAGTACGTTACCAGAGTCGTTTTGGAAATACGCTCTAGAAACAGCAGTGTACATTCTGAATAGAGTACCTTCTAAATCAGTACCGTCTACACCAATTGAGTTGTGGTCTGGGCACAAGCCTAGTCTAAGACATCTCAGGATTTGGGGTAGTCCAGCACATGTGCTGAGAACTGATACTGATAAGTTGGAACCGAGAACCGAAGTAAGGCTGTTTGTGGGATATTCTAAGGAAACGAAAGGTGGTCTATTTTATAGTCCCGAGGACCAGAAAGTGATCGTTAGCACGAATGTTAGGTTCTTGGAAGAAGACTATGCCTTAGATAATAAGCCCTGTAGTCGACATGTCCTCGAGGAGTTAAAGGGAGTGAGTACTTCAATACCGAGTGCGCTAGATGTTACACCACAAAGTACTGCGATATGTATCGCTGATGATGCACCTAAGCAGGTAGTACCTCGTCGTAGTGGGAGGGTTATCCGGCAGCCCTAACGGTTCATGTGTATTTGAGAGTCTTCTGAGGCCGTCCCGGACGTTCTTGAATCCGACCCATGGACATACAATGAGGCACTCCAAGATCGGGACGCAGAGTCTTGGCAAAAGGCGATGAAATCTGAAATAGGGTCAATGGACTCTAATCAGGTCTGGATCTTGTAGAGCCACCCAGTGGCGGTCGCGCCATTGGATGCAAGTGGGTCTATAAGAGAAAGAGAGGAGCAGATGGGAAGGTAGAGAAGCTAGGCTTGTTGCGAAAGGGTACACTCAGAAAGAAGGGGTCGATTATGAGGAAACCTTTTTGCCGGTAGCCATGCTCAAATCCATCAGGATTCTCTTGGTTGTAGCCGCTCATATGGATAATGAGATTTGGCAAATGGATATTAAGACCGCTTTCCTTAACGAGAATTTGGACGAGGACATTTATATGCAGCAACAAGAAGGATTCATTGCAAAGGGCCAAGAGCATCTGGTCTGCAAGCTGAAAAAGGTCCATTTATGGGATGAAGCAGGTTTCGAGGTCTTGGAACATCCGTTTTGATGAGGTTGTCCAATCGTATGGATTTACCCATTGTCTGGATGAGCACTGTGTGTACAAGAAAAGTGATGGAAACGTGGTGGTGTTTCTAGTGCTGTACGTCGATGATATTCTTCTCATTGGAAACAGTGTGAAGGTGTTATCAGACATAAAGGTCTGGTTATTCAAGCAGTTTGACATGAATGATTTGGGAGAAGTAGGACATGTTCTCAGAATCAAGGTCATTCGGGACCGAGAGAAGAGAAAGTTGTGCCTATCCCAATCCACATACATAGACACTATCCTAAAGCATTTCAACATGCAGGATTCCAAGAAAATGGATTTATTCTTTCGGCATGGAATACCTCTATCTAAGAAGATGTCCCCGAAGACACCTGAAGAGGTAGAGGACATGAATGCAGTTCCTTATCCATCGGCAGTAGAAAGCCTCATGTATGCGATGTTGTGCACGCGACCTGATAATTGTTATGTCGTGGGCATGGTAGCAAGATATCAGAGTAATCCAGGACCGAAACATTGGTCTGCGGTAAAGCATAAACTTAAGTACCTACGTAGGACTAAGGAGTACATGTTGATCTACCAGGCAGATGAATTGCTTTTGTTGGGTTACACCGATTCTGACTTCCAGGCAGACCGGGACGAAAGAAAGTCAACCTGAGGGTTTGTGTTTACTTTAGGAGGAGGAGCCATAGTATGGAGGAGTGTCAAGTAGAAATGCGTGGCAGACTCAACCATGGAGGCTGAGTATGTGCAGCCTCAGAGGCAACGAAGGAAGCTGTCTGGCTCAGGAATTTTCTCCTCGACCTTGATGTGGTACCGAGTTTTCCCGCTGCGATTACAGTGTTCTGTGATAATAGCGGAGCAGTAGCAAATTCGAAGGAGCCACGGACTTATAAAGCGAGTAAACACATAGAGCGCAAGTACCACCTGATACAAGAAATCGTTGGACGAGGAGAAGTCGTTGTTGCCAAGATACAGTCAGAGAACAACCTAGCAGATCCTTTTACGAAGAGCCTACCGGCGAAAGTCTTTACAAGACACGTAGAAGGAAAGGGAGTCAGATGTAGTCTTTGAGAATTAGATTGAAACAAATTATGGTTAGTTTGTATAGCCATAAGCTTATTAAGCATAAGTGGGAGATTGTTAGAGATATGCTGTAAAAGCTATGTTTTGCAGATTCTATCAATTCCATTTTGATCTGGCCATCCTGTTTCGGTCAAAGTATTTATGTTTGCAGATTATTTATTTATGCAAATCATACTCCCTGTCTTATACTGAGATAGTGTGGTTCGGAGTGTTTCGAACAGAAAGATCATCTATCAGTTCCTTATAAGACTAAACTATTCATTCACTGTCTAGACAGGCAGTGAGACCCCTCTTGGAAAAAGACTGTAGTGTATTCTTGATTCAGTTGGTCTTTGACTGAAGAATTACACTAGCACTTATGTTAAGTGTTGAACAGGACCACTGAAGGATAAGGTTATGAGACTCACTGACCATTGCTGTAACCTAGACCTTCGGTGATTGATGCATTCTCTTAAGCTGTAAGATAATAAATAGGCATATATTTTTATTTCTTATTTATTTGATTTACCAAGTGATTCCTATTTTATTAGGATGATATACGAGGTATTTTGGTAAGTAAGAATAATTATATGATGTGCTATTATAAATTATTTATGGTCACTATGTTCTAGTGCGTTGGATTGATGACGTCCCGAAATGAGCTCAGGAATGTACATTATGTTAAACCCTGCAGGTAGACGATTGTCTGACATAATGGTTAAGATTCTGAGTGGTACTAATTTCGGAAATGAATAAGAAATTGATTAATTATTTTGTCAGTAATTTAATTAATCAACGGACGTTATATCTTGAACATAGGGAGGTAAATCGATCAATCGAATTAATATTATTTAATCATGGAGGCTCAATTTTATTGGTACAATAGTGGCTAAATGGGGAGAGCAATAATATTACTCTAGTGGGATGTTTTATTATTTAATTCTATTTAAGTAGGAATTAATTTTATTCCATATTAATTAATTTAATTAGGAGAATAATATTCCTACTAGAATCTTCTCTTGGGATTAGGAGACTAAGGAGTCTTCTAGAAGATGGAGATTAGTAGGAAATATATTTCCTACATTAGATAATTAATTGGAGTAGAATTAGGCTTCCTAAATTAGGAATTAATTTTATACCATGATTATTAATTTAATTAGGAAAAATATTCCTACTAGGATCTTCTCTAGTGTTAGGAGACTAAGGAGTCTTCTAGAATAGTTAAATTAGTAGGAGTTCTCCTTCCTACATTGAATTAATATTGGAGTAGAATTAGGATTCCTAGTCCTAATGGGATAAGCTCATATATAGCACCTCCTTAAGGTCCCTAATGGAGACTATAAATACACCATGTCCCAATATCTCCTACATAGATGTGTTGGCCGATTTTCTCCTCTACATACACGCGAGAATTATCATTGTTCAAGAGCTAGGGAGATTTGATTAAACGCTCCGCCAAGTTTAATCGAAGTAGGTGTTTAGGTAGTCTATTAGAAGGCTTTTTGGTACGATATATTGAGCCTTTCAAATATAT
>CACSLK010018944.1:5918747-5930581 GCA_902706635.1 Striga hermonthica | reverse complement strand
ACGTCCCTGCCACCTCCGTACACGCTGCACACGCCCAGCGTGGTCTGCTCGCCCGGCCACCCCTAGCACTCGCTAGTGTGCCTATGCGCACTCGCTGTCCATCCGTCGTTGCCCTCCGTGCGTGCTAATGCTCGCGCATTGCCCGTCCATCCGCAGCAGTCCCTCGCGCGCATCAACCACCCAACATCCACCCCTGCGCGCCACTTCGCCTAACCCCCAAGCACCATGCGCGTCTACGCCAGTGCGCGTGTGCGCGCCCTTGCTTAATGCACCTCTCCGTATGTAATCGCTCCTTATTATGAGACTCCCGTCGACTACCCTGTGTTCGCATTGACTCTTGTCGTTTCTCACGTGATCGTGCGCCTCGCATACGAGCTCGTACCCACCTCTTAGGCCATGCGTGCGTCATTTTGGACCTTTTTATGGCCCCATCGGTTCGTCTCAGCTCTTGGCCCTCCTTGTCGTCGGGGGTCAAAACCCACTCACGCATCACGTGCTCAGGCAGGCGGCGCGCGACGCGTAGTGAGGCCGAAGGAGTTTGAGACGTGCAAAAGACTTGAAGTTCAAGTTATGCTTGGAGTGCAAGTCAAGACAATAGGAATTATAGTAATATTAGGATTTTATTACCTTGTTGCTTTTAATTATTGAATTAGGAAATCTAGATCTGTTAGGCTTAGATTTAAATTATCCACCTATAAATACCCATGTACTTTTCATTATTGAATATGTTGAATGGATGAATGTTGAGTCTTGAATTGATGAGTCAATTTAGAGAGGGAAACTTTATGTTCTAACGTGTGTTAAGCAAGGCCATAGAGGGTTTTGCATACAATCTCGGAGAGAAGGCCATTAGAGCGCCTTGAAGTCACAGTGTCTAGGAGAAGGCCGATAGTGCGTCTGTTAGTCACACCTATTGTGAGTAAACGAAGACCCGAGTGCGCGTTTATTCACAACTCGTATAGACAGAAATCACGATCCGTCATCATTGGTGCTTTCATTGAGAGGTGCTGATCGTATTTTTGTCTATTAATCTTTTTTTCTTTTTTCGGTTTTGCCTTTTGTTGAGGGGGCCGAATTTTTGTTCTTTTTTGGGGGATCGAATTTTGCTCGAATTTTTCCATATATTTTTCGAAAATTTGAGTAAAAAAAAAGTAACATCTAGTCCTTTGTTATTTTTTAGAGTAAAAAAAAATTATATATTTTTCTAATTTGGTTCGATTTTTTCGAAAGAAAAAAAAAAATGTCTTACTTACCATTGGATGAGTTAGATTGGAAAGATCTTGAGATGTTGGAAGGATTGGAAAGAGAACTCACACCGTGGGAGAAAATGTATCTAGATGAGCTTCAGGAGCGAAGGAACATAGAAAAATACGAGCGACAACTCGTAGAAGCCCGAGAAGCAATGGTGGTCGATGTTCAGAACAATGCTGATGATGGTGCGCTGAATTTTCTAATCCTTCAGGACAAGGAAAGTCTCGAAGAGTAGGGGAATGATACGGAAGTGGTCATCAACCCAGGCGAGTCAAAGGATGAGGATGGCGACGATCTCAACATATGGTTGGACAACAGTCTAGAGGAGCCTACAAGTCCGATTTACCGGCCCTCATGTGTAAGAGATTGGCCAAAGGGATGTGGTCCAAAGTCAAAAGTCAAGTCTAGGAAGTGCAAGGCCAAGCAAGCCCGAAGAAAACGCAAAGTAAAGGCTAAGGAAGGGAAGTGTTGGTGCAAGTCTTGTGCGAGAAAAAAGTGAGTTTGGAGGATAGAAGCTCAAAGGAGAGGTCTGCAGAGAATAGAAGATGGTTGGATATGGCGAGCAGGAGATTTTATTGGGTTGGAAGGTTGGGACCCATGGCCAACGGAGTCGAGCGACAAAGGGGTCGAGGGAGATCGGCTATCGGGTGTATGGCGCGCATCGTGCCATGATGCGCGCGATAAGGTGGTGCACATGGCGTTTGGCGCACGCGGGTTGTGCGGAGTAGGCGATCAGAGCACGGTGTGCGCGAAGGGAGCTCACGCGTGCGAAGAAGTCGGCGATGGCGAGGAGCACGCTGGGCGCGCGAGTGGCAAGGACGCAAGTGGTGGCCTAGGCCTCGAAGGCCTAGGAATGGCGGCAGCACATTCGCACGGGGATGTCCACAGCGAATGGGAGCGCGCGCGCTATGGCGCGCGAGTGCGGGGCAGGCGCAGAAGTCCTAAGGCGTGAAGGTTTAGGCAAGGAGGACGACACGCACGCGCAGGGGACGAGCGACAGGCGTACAACGCAAGGCAACTAGGCGTGTGATGGGCAGGCGTGCGCGAACCCTGTCCGCGCAGGAATAGAACTGAGAGATGGCGAGCGCGCGGGTGGCAGCGACGCGCAAGACGCGGCACACGGACGGGCGGCGAGCACGATAGGCGCTGCGTGGGAGACAAGCGCGCGGGTTGCCGCGCGCCACAAGGAGTAGTGATGCGAGGCGGCTGCCTGCGCGCGACGCGTAGTGAGGCCGAAGGAGTTTGAGGCGTGCGAAAGACTTGGAGTTCAAGTTATGCTTGGAGTGTAAGTCAATACATTAGGAATTATAGTAATATTAGGATTTTATTACCTTGTTGCTTTTAATTATTGAATTAGGAAATCTATATCTATTAGACTTAGATTTAAATTATGCACCTATAAATACCCATGTACCTTTCATTATTGAATATGTTGAATGTATGAATGTTGAGTCTTGAATTGATGAGTCAATTTAGAGAGGGGAACATTATGTTCTAACGTGTATTAAGCAAGGCCATAGAGCATGTTTACATACAGTGTCAGAGAGAAGGCCATTAGAGCGTCTTGAAGTCACAGTGTCTAGGAGAATGCTGATAGTGCGTCTGTTAGTCACACCTATCGTGAGTAAACGAAGGCCCGAGTACTCACAACTCGTATAAACAAAAATCACAATCCGTCATCACCGCGTGCCGGCACACAGCCCGCGTGATACGGAAGCGGTCATCGAAGCCAAAGGTTGGTCGGGCATGTTCGATGGGCGAATAGGCAAAAGGCGCCATCGGGCGGTGATGCGCGGGAGTTGGGCGTACACAGGCTTGTAGGGGCGCTGGTCGAGCGCAGCATGCGCGAAGGTGGCCGGGATGCGCTGGCGTTAGGCAGCGAAGCAGCGGGGCGCGATAGATGTGCGGGTAACATACACACGAGTGGAGTCCTCGGCCGCATAGGAAAGCCAGGCGCGCGATAGCACGCGCGCGAGGAGATCGGATGTCAGGGAGCGTGCGTACTAGCGCGCGAGTGCAACACAAGCGGGGCAAGGTGCGCGCGCGAGAAGCCGCGCGCGACTAGGAGTAGGCATCCGAAGTCGGCGCACGCATAGAGGCGGCCGAAGTGTTTGGGCGAGAACGTGGTGTGCAAGTCAAGCAACTTGGAGATCAAGACTAGTAGATTAATTAGGTTTCTATTTCCATATTGCATTAGTAGATAAAGATTGTTTAGGAATTAATATTTTATTGCTTTAATAAGTTCCCTAGTAAGATTAGACTTAGTCATAGTTAGGATCTATAAATAGGGATCATCCCCTCATTGTTTTGAATGTCTTGGAATTGATGAGCTGAATAGAAAAGAACGTTTGTTAAAACCGTGTGTTCAGATTCGTGAGAGTTCGATCATGCATTCGAATTAATGAGGCTAAGACCCGAGCTAGTTCAAAATCGAGGGAGCGAGGCTAATTACCATGTGAACTCAAGTATCGTGAGAGAGTTAGGCTAATAACCGAGTCGATCACACCTATCGTTGAGAGCAAGGCCGTGGCGATGCATTGTTAGAGGCAAGCGAGTGGAACAAAACACACGATCCTTCATCATTGGTGCTTTCATTGAGAGTGATTGATTGTGTGTTTCGTTAAACTTTTCCTATCCCATTCTTATTTCTTTTTTCCGATTTTTTCCCCCTCTTGTTCGAATTTTTTTGAATTTCTTCTTCTTTTTTTCGAAAATTTTCGAGTATCAAAAAAAAAAAGAGAGAGTCATGACGAATCGTGAAAGGTTCGATATGCTTGAAGAAAGCGTGAGGTCCCTTGGCAACGGGCAACACGTGGTCAATGAAAACATGGTGAAGCTGGAGCTCATGATACACGACTTGGCGGGAAAGCTCGAGAGAGTCAACCACCACACGCGGAGGAGCCGCACATCGAGGTCGACCATGGCGGGAACGGGCAGTTCGACATCTAGTCACGATGACGACGACGCGCGCGACACGCACAACCCAACACCACGGCGATCGGAGGACACACGGCCATCGGCATCTTCGCGAAGGGCATGTACGTGCGAGACCGAAGATTACAATTCTAACGTTCCAAGGAGTAGATCCGGACGCATGGTTAAGTCGTGCCATGCAATTTTTCGAGATCAATGAGGTACACAAGTCCGAAAGAGTCCAAATTGTTGCCTACTACTTAGATGGTTGAAGCCAACACATGGTGGCAATGGGTGTCACATGTCTACAAGAACAAGGGCGAGCAAATCAGATGGAGAGATTTTGAGAAGGAGCTGATTACCAGGTTTGGATCTAGTGATTATTTCGATTACAATGAGGCTCTGACAAGGATTCGCCAAACTGGTAGTCTACGCAACTATCAAAAGGAATTTGAAAGGATTGTAAGCCTAGTACGAGATTGGCCCGAGAGTGCACTTGTTGGTGCTTTGTTGGAGGCCTGAAGGCTGAGTTGGCTGCGGAGGTACGTTTGGATAGGCCAAGGTCAACACGCGCTGCGATGGAGGCCGTGCGGTTGCATGAGGACCACTTAGCGGCCGTGCGCAAGGCAATATGGGGCGGCGCACGCGTGGAACCGAGGCGCGCGAGCGCGGTAACCGACGAGGCGCCTCCACGGGCCGAGTTCAAACCAATAGTCAGCAAGGTCACACCACCACGAGCAGCGTACAGTGACTTACAAATGAGGAGATACAGCGGCGAAGAGAAAAGGGCCTATGCTATACATGCAACGAGAAATTTACGCCAGGCCACAAGTGCAAAGGTAAAGAAGTTTTTCTGTTGGAATTTGAGGAGGAATGTAAGGAAAAGCCACAGGAGGAGTCCTTGTTACATGTGGTTAAATGCAAAAAGTGTGGTCCTAAGATGATCAAGTTCACTGCTGAGATAAAAGATATGCTACTAGAAGTACTGGTGGATAGTGGGTCGAGTTTGAATTTGATCGACGAAGGAATACCCAGGAGACTGAAGTTGGAACCCACCAAGGTCAAGAAGTTTGGGGTCAAGGTGGCCAATGGGCATGAACTACAAGGTAATCAATTGTTCAAGAAGGTTCCGATTATAGCCCAGGATCAAGAATTGGAGATTGACCTCTACGTCTTACCGCTTAAGGCAACTGATATCGTGTTGGGAGTACAGTAGCTCGAAACACTTGGGCCCATTACAATCGACTATAAGCGAGGAAAGATGGAGTTTGGACGGCCAGGGAAACGCATTAAGTTGAGAACTGAAGATCAAAGTGATTCCCCCATTGAAGAAGATGATAGTGATGTGGATGTGTTGAACTATCTTATCCTTGAGGACAAGGAAAGTCTTGAAGAGGAGGGGAATGATACGGAAGCGATCATCGAAGCCGAAGGTTGGTCGGGCATGACCAATGGGCGAATAGGCAAAAGGCAAGGCGCGCATCGGGCGGTTATGCGCGGGAGTTAGGCGTACACGGGCTCGCAGGTGTGCTGGTCGAGCGCAACATGCGCGAAGGTGGCTGGGACGCGCTGGCGTTAGGCAGCGAAGCAGCAGGGCGTGATAGATGTGCAGGTGACATACACGCGAGCGGAGTCCTCGGCCGCATAGGAAAGTCTGGCACGCGACAGCACGCGCGCGAGGAGATCGAATGGCAGGGAGCGCGCACACTAGCGTGCGAGTGCGACGCAAGCGCGGACGTCCTAAGTCGCGCGGGCATAGAGGAGGCTGGCGCACACGCGCGAGAGGAAGGCAGCTGATGTTGGGCGCGCGAGACCATGGGGCGTGCAGAGCGGACGAACGAGGCCTAGTCCGCGCGGGACTAGGCAAAGTATAGGCGGTTTTGGCGTGTAGGGCAAGGCGCGCGTGCGAGAAGCCGCACGCGACTAGGAGTAGGCAACCGAAGGCGGCGCGCGAATAGAGGCGGCCGAAGTGTTTGGGCAAGAACTTTATGTGCAAGCCAAGCAACTTGGAGATCAAGACTAGTAGATTAATTAGGATTCTATTTCTATATTGCATTATAGATCAAGATTGTTTAGGAATTAATATTTTATTGCTTTAATAAGTTCTCTAGTAAGATTAAACTTAGTCATAGCTAGGATATATAAATAGGGATCATCCCCTCATTGTTTTGAATGTCTTGGAATTGATGAGTTGAATAGAAAATAACGTTTTTTCAAACCGTGTGTTAGGATTCGTGAGAGTTCGATCATGCAATCGAATTAGTGAGGCTAAGACTCGAGCTAGTTCAAAATCGAGAGAGCGAGGCTAATTACCAAGTGAACTCAAGTATCGTGAGAGAGTTAGGCTAATAACCGAGTCGATCACACCTATCGTTGAGAGCAAGGCCGTGGAGATGCATTGTTCGAGGCAAGCGAGTGGAACAAAACACACAATCCTTCATCACCGCGCCCAGCGCAGCCCGCGTGATGAAGGATCGTGTGTTTTTCTCCACTCGCTTGCCTCGAACAATGTGTCGCCACGGCCTTGCTCTTAACGATAGGTGTGATCGACTCGGTTATTAGCCTAACTCTCTCATGATACTTGAGCTCACTCGGTAATTAGCCTTGCTCTCTCAATTTTGAACTAGCTCGGGTCTTAGCCTCACTAATTCTATTACAGATCGAACTCTCACGAATCCTAACACACGGATGAACAAACGTTCTTTTCTATTCAACTCATCAATTCTGGACCATTAAAACAATGAGGGAAGACCCCTATTTATAGGTGCATAAAATAATCTAAGTCTAAGCTAATTAGATCTCCTAATTCTAGAATGAAAAGCAACATGGTAATAAAATCCTAATATTACTAAAACTATTAAATGTTTGACTTACACTCCAATCAACTTGAAGCACAAGCAATTCGCCCCTTAGAACTTTCGGTCGCCTTCCATATACACACGCCGCCCTTGCGCGCGCCGACCCTCGGATGCCTATTCCTAGTCGCGCGTGGCTTCGCGCGCGCACCTCACACGCATCATCCGCTGCCTTTGCTTCACCTAGTCCTGCGCGGACTAGGCTTCGCGCGCCTGCTTCCCAATCGCGTGCCAGCGTGCACTCACTGTGACCGTCGCCTTCCTCTCACGCGTGCGCGCCCAGCATTCCTAAGCCCGCAAGGCTTAGGCCTCCGCCCGCGTCTTTGCTCCAATCGCACGCCAGTGCGCGCGCCCCGCTTCCGCAAGACTCCCCGTGCGCGTGCGTGCCGTCGCCCCATACTCCTACTCCTATCAGGTCGCGGTCATTGCCCGTGTCGCTGCCCGCGCATAATGCGCGCTTGAGCTCCGACTGTCACGTGTCCCAACCATCGCCCACACACCTGCCGTCCGTGCGCCTGCGTACTCCTCGAACAGCCCGCGTGCGCAGCTTGTTCGCCCATTCGTGCGCATCAAGGGCCGATGCAGACCTTTCGCATTTTAGCTCCTCGCTAGACTTGCCGGTGTCGAACCCCACTTCCGTATCATTCCCCTCTCCTTCAAGACTTTCCTTGTCCTCAAGGATTAAAAAATTCAGTATATCAACATCGCTATCGTCCTCTTCGATTGGCGAGTCGCCTTGATCCTCCATTCTCAACTTAATGCGCTTCCCTGGTAGCCCAAATTCCATCTTTCCTCGCCAATAGTCGGTTGTAATGGGCCCAAGCGTTTCTAGGCACTGCACTCCCAACACAATATCAGTTGCCTTAAGCGGTAAGGCGTAGAGGTCAATTTCCAGCTCTTGATCCTGTGCCATAATTGGAACCATCTTGAACAATTGACTACGTTGTAGCTCATGTCCATTGGCTATTTTGACTCCAAACCTCTTGACCTTTGTGGGTTCCAACTTCAGTCGCCTGGCTATTCCTTCGTCGATAAAATTCAAACTCGACCCACTATCTACCAATACCTCTAGCAGCATATCTTTTATTTCAGTCGTAAACCTGATCATCTTGGGACCATGCTTTTTGCACTTAACCACATGTAACAAGGACTCCTTCTGTGGCTTCTCTTCCTCATATTCCTCTCCAATTTCCAACAGAAAGACTTCCTTACCTTTGCACTTGTGGCCTGGCGTGAATTTCTCGTTGCATGTATAGCACAAGCCCTTTTCCCTTTGCCGCTGCATCTCGTCGTCCGTAAGCCGCCATACGCTGCTCGTGGTGCGCGTACCCTCGCCGACTGCCGGTTTGACCTCGGTCCGTGAGGGTGTATCATCGACCGTGACGCTCGCACGCCGAATGTCCGTGCGCCCCTCGCTCGGCCTCGCCTTGCGCACTGCTGCGAGATGATCCACGTGCAGTCGCGCTGCTTCCATGGCGGCCCTTGTCGATCTTGGCCTGTGCAGTCGTACCTCCTCAGCTAACTCAGCTTTCAGACCTCCAACAAACGCACCACCAAGTGCACTCTCGGGCCAATTGCGTACCCGACTCGCAATTCTCTCAAACTCCTTTTGATAGTCGCGTAGACTACAAGTTTGGCGAATCCTTGTCAAAGCCTCATCATAATCGAAATAATCACTAGACCGAAACCTGGTAATCAGCTCCTTCTCAAAATCCCTCCATCTGATTTGCTCGCTTTTATTCTTGTAAACATGTGACACCCATTTCCACCATGTGTTGGCTTCACCATCCAAGTAGTAGGTAGCAATTTGAACTATTTCGGACTTGTGTACCTCATTGATCTCGAAAAATTGCATGGCACAACTTAACCAAGCATCCGGATCTGTTCCTTCGATCGTCGGCATCGTAATCTTCGGTCTCGCACGCACATGCTTCTTGCGATGATGCCGATGGCCGCGCGTCCTTCGATTGCCGTGGTGTCGGGTTGTGCACGTCGCGCACGTCGCCCGCGACTGTTCGTCGTTGTCATCGCGACTAGACGTCGAACTGCCCGTTCCCGCCATGGTTGATCTCAATGTGCGGCTTCTCCGCGTGTGGTAGTTGACTCTCTCGAGCTTTCCCGCCAAGTCGTGTATCATAAGCTCCAACTTCGCCATGTTTTCATTGACCATGTGTTGTCTGTTGCCAAGGGACCTCACGCTTTACTCAAGCATATCGAACCTTTCACGATTCGTCATGACTCTCTTTTTTTTTTTTTGATACTCTCAAAAATTTTCAAAAAGAAGAAGAAAACTTCAAAAAAAATCGAACTAGAGGGGGAAGAAATCGGACAAAAGAAAAAAGAATGGGATAGGAAAAGTTTAACCAAACACATAATCAATCACTCTCAATGAAAGCACCAATGGTGAAGGATCGTGTGTTTGTTCCACTCGCTTGCCTCGAACAATGCATCGCCACGGCCTTGCTCTCAATGATAGGTGTGATCGACTCGGTTATTAGCCTAACTGTCTCACGATACTTGAGTTCCCTCGGTAATTAACCTTGCTCCCTCGATTTTGAACTAGCTCGGGTCTTAGCCTCACTAATTCGATTGCATGATCGAACTCTCACGAATCCTAACACACGGATGAAGAAACGTTCTTTTCTATTCAACTAATCAATTCTGGACCATTAAAACAATGAGGGAAGACCCCTATTTATAGGTGCATAAAATAAATCTAAGTCTAAGCTAATTAGATCTCCTAATTTTAGAATGAAAAGAAACATGGTAATAAAATCCTAATATTACTAAAACTATTAAATGCTTGACTTGCACTCCAATCAACTTGAAGCACAAACAATTTGCCCCTTAGAACTTTCGGCCGCCTTCCATATACGCACGCCGCACTTGCGCGCGCCGACCCTCGGATGCCTATTCCTAGTCACGCGCAGATTCGCGCACGCGCACCTCCCACGCGTCATCCGCCGTCTTTGCTTCGCCTAGTCCCGCGCGGACTAGGCTTCGCGTGCCTGCCTCCCAATAGCGTGCCAGCGCACTCACCGTGACCGCCGCCTTCCTGCCGCGCGTGCGCGCCCAGCATTCCTAAGCCCGCAAGGCTTAGGCCTCCGCCTGCGTCTGTGCTCCAATCGTGCGCCAGTGCGCGCCCCGCTTCTACTGGACTCCTCGTGCGCGTGCGTGTCGTCGCCCCGTACTCCTACTCCTATCAGGTCGCAGTCATTGCCCGCGTCGCCCCACGCCTCGCTGCCCGCGCATAATGTGCGCTTGCGCCACGACCGTCGCGCGTCCCAACCATCGCTCGCACACCTGCCGCCCGCGTGCCCGCGTACTCCTCGCACAGCCCGCGTGCGCAGCTTGTTCGCCCATTCGTGCGCATCAAGGGCCGATGCGCACCTTTCGCATTTTAGCCCCTCGCTAGACTTGTCGGTGTCGAACCTCACTTCCGTATCACCGCTCCCGCGCGCAGCCCGCGTGATGGTGGATCGTGTATTTTGTTCCACTCGCTTGCCTCGAACAATGCATCGCCACGGCCTTACTCTTAACGAGAGGTGTGATTGACTAGGTTATTAGCCTAACTCTCTCACGATACTTGAGTTCACTCGGTAATTAGCCTTGCTCCCTCGATTTTGAACTAGCTCGGGTCTTAGCCTCACTAATTCGATTGCATGATTGAACTCTCACGAATCCTAACACATGGATGAACAAATGTTCTTTTCTATTCAACTCATCAATTCTGGACCATTAAAACAATGAGTGAAGACCACTATTTATAGGTGCATAAAATAAATCTAAGCCTAAGCTAATTAGATCTCCTAATTCTAGAATGAAAAGCAACATGGTAATAAAATCCTAATATTACTAAAACTGTTAAATGCTTGACTTGCACTCCAAGAATTTCTAGAAGCTTAAGTCTTGCGCAAATCCATTCGGTCGCCTTTGTACGCGCGCTGCCCGTTGCTTTCCTACTCCTTGGCGCGCGAGGCATCACGCACCTTGCCGCTGTTGTAAGGCGCGCGCCTCGTTCGTGCCGCCTTTGCCAGCGCGTGCGTCCCCTCGTGTTGCGTCGCCTAATCCTGCCCCGCCTAGGACTCCGGGCGTTGGCCCCCTACGCGCGCGCTTATCGCACCCGTCAACTGCTCTTGCGCCGATTGGCGCGTTGATGCGGAAGTGGGTTTCGAGCCCCGGCGACAAGAAGGGCCAAGAGCCGAGACAACCCGAGGAGGCTGAAAATAGGGCCAAAACGACGCACGCATGGCCCAAGAGGCGGGTACAAGCTCGTATGCGAGGCACTCGAGCACATGAGAAGAGGAACGAGTCCACGCGAACACGAGGTAGTCGACGGATATCTTGTGCAAAGGAGCGGGTACGCGGGAGAAGAGCTCGCACGTTCACAATGATACGCGCACGAAGACGCTGCATGAGCCCGAGGAGCATGAGGTATAAGCGCAAAGCACGGACAGGCTTGGATCGAGGAGTTCGCATAGGCGTGAACCGTGGTAGCCGACGAAAGGCCCAACAGATCGATGCACGAGCGCATGAGGCGAAACCGGTGAGCTGAGGGTCGGCCATACAAGGGTCGACTATACAAAGATCGAGCGTGAGTGGGTCGAAGCTTGTAGGTCAAGAGATAGCGCGCGATCAAGCACGTGGAAGAGAACGCGGGTTGGACGCTTGATCACACAAGTCGGCCAAGGAAGGTCGCGCATGGAGGAATGCAAGGGCACGCAAAAGGGTGGTCCATAAGTGGGCGACAATCGAGCATAAGAAAGGGCTCATTAGACAAGGGCGCGAATATGCGCATTGGCGTAGATGTGCACG
>CACSLK010018944.1:5859887-5871219 GCA_902706635.1 Striga hermonthica | reverse complement strand
AATAAGAAGTTGATTAATTATTTTGTCAGTAATTTAATTAATCAACGGACGTTATATCTTAAACATAGGGAGGTAAATCGATCAATCGGATTAATATTATTTAATCATGGTGGCTCAATTTTATTGGTAAAATAGTGGCTAAATGGGGAGAGCAATAATATTACTCTAGTGGGATGTTTTTTTATTTAATTACATTAAATAGGAATTAATTTTATTTCATATTAATTAATTGATTAGGAGAATAAAATTCCTACTAGAATCTTCTCTTGGGATTAGGAGACTTGGGAGTCTTCTACAAGATGGAGATTAGTAGTAAATATATTTTCTATATTATATTATTAATTGGAGTGAAATTAGATTTCCTAAATTAGGAATTAATTTTATTCTATGATTATTAAATTAATTAGAAAAGGTATTCCTACTAGGATCCTCTCTAGTGTTAGGAGACTAAGGAGTCTTCTAGAAGAGATAGATTAGTAGGAGATCTCCTTCCTACATTGAGTTAGTATTGGATTAGAATTAGGATTCCTAGGCCTAATGGAATAAGCCCATATTTAGCACCTCCTTAAGGTCCCTAATGGAGTCTATAAATACACCATGTCCCAACCTCTCCTACATAGATGTGTTGGCCGAATTTTCTCTCTACATACGCGTGAGAAATATCTTTGTTCGAGAGTTAGGGAGATTCGATTAAACGCTCCACCAAGTTTGATCGAAGTAGGTGTTTAGGTAATCCATTAGAAGGCTTTTTGGTACAATATATTGAGCCTCTAATTCCATATTTTCCGGTCACCATCTCCACCGTGTCGCCGTCGTCCTCTGCCGTCGACAACCGCCAGAAAATCCCATCACCGTCGGAAGTCAGCCAGGCCCGGCCGATCGCCACCGCAAGCTGTCGCTCGCAGTCGCGCCCACCCAGGCCCATCGCCGAGCTCCCAGCAGCAATCGCACATCACGCCGGCGAGTCCCAAGCGCCGCCTGTTCGCTCACCACTGCCTGTCGTTCTGCTCGCGAGGTACCGACGCCCGTCCGCAACGCGTTCAACATTCCTCGCTCGCCCAGGAGACTTGCAGTGCACGCCCGCGTAGGTCCCAGACGCGCAAGCCCAGTCCGCCTCCGCATAGGCATACTGCCCGCGTGCACGCACACGCCCGAAGCTGCCAGCGCCCGTCCGCGTAGCCTACTCCCCGCGCGTCACGCACAGCGCTCGACGCGCCCTGCCAGCATCCGCGAACGAAGACGCGCACCTGCCGCTGCAACCCGACGCCGAGACCCGCGTGCTGTTCGACCGAGGTCCGTTTGATGTGTCGATTAGAATCGACTAAAGGCCAAACCTATCCGCCCATTAGGTTGTGGTGTTCAGACGAACTTCATCAGCGGTACTCTACATCGTCTCAGAGTCGGCAAAAATTTTAAAAGGTAAATGTTCATATCCTAACTAAAGATTCCGCTACGTTAGGATTTATTTCGATAAGTTCCATATTGTGCATGTTGTTTGACGTTCCTAACAGAACCCAACAGGTCGCAGCCCCGTCGGAGATCGAAGGTCTCCAGAAACTGAAGCTTGATCGCTGGTGGTCCAAGTATGTTTGGTCGCAGGTCTGGGTCTGATCTGCGTGTTGGGTTCAACTCATCGCAGCATGAGTGGATGGCTCTCTTCGACACCGGGATTGACGCTCTTGGTCCGATGGAGTTTGGTCGGAACTCTGCTGCTTTTTTTTTTTGCCGAGGAAGATGCCAAAAAAAAGAGTTTGAACAGCCCACATACGGCTAGCCCGATCTGTTGCTGTAAAATTCGCCAACAAGTTGGAGCTCGCCCGAGAACGGCGAGAGAGAGAGAGAGAGAGAGAGAGAGAGAGAGAGAGAGAGAGAGAGAGAAGAAGGAGAAGAAAAGATAGAGAGGAGAGAGAATAAATCTACCTTAAATTACGCTTCATTTAGTCTTAAAATTAATCATATTTTATAAAATATGGTAATTTTGCAATTATTATCATGCATCTGGTAATTTTGCAAATAAAAATGATATGATATGTACATGGTGTAATTTACTCTTAAAACTGCCCCACAGTTGGGCCTTATTCCCGCAGTTTGGGCCGCAAATTAGAAAAAGAATGGGCTGAGGAACACGCTGGGCCGCGGCTACAAGGCCTGGTATCAGCTGGAAGGTGCGGGCCTCCACTGGGCTTACACGCGGGCCGGAACTGAGAGCAGGCGCGGGCTGGAGTGGGATTTTGGGCAAAGACGCGGGCCTGGGAAGACAATCTGGGCTGTGGATTTTTTTTTAAAAAAATAAGACTGCGGGCATCAAGGCTCGAACCTCTAACCTCCCTCATAGAATGGCGCACAGAAGACACTACGCCACATGCCTGGATGCTACTTTGAATGAACTCATATTACACTAAAAGAGAATTAAGACCTGGGATCACCAACAGAAACAGGGGCTACAAAAATATGATCGGGTGGACAAAAACTCGATCGAACTTGACGACGACACTCCCAACAACAACCGAGTTCAAGTAAAAAATAAATTTAGCAAAAACGACACATTTTTTGATTTTGAACATATAATAAAATCGGTTTTTTGCTCGGGAAATGAAAGGCTCAAAAGCTATACGATCGACGAACAACAAGATGACAGTTCAATAACTATAACGAAACTCCGAAACAAAAAAACAGGACTTCGAATTACAACAAAACCACAGCGACATAAGGGTTGCGTTCGACTCGTGGAGTCAATATCGTGTGGGTATGAGCATCTGGGGTGTGCTGTATATCGTGTCATAGTCTCTGATAGAGACACTCAGTCCCTGATAAGATCGCGAAAAAATTTTGAAACTCATGATTATAGGCCAAGCCGGACTGGGTCCCTTGCAAGAGGATGTACGCCTGAGCTCGGGCAGGATTGATCACCCTCCCTTGCAATAAGGTAAACATATGAGCATAGGGCGAGTCTGATTGAGTTTTGTATGTGAGTCTATGCTTTTCGAGTATAGGGCGATAGGACTCATGCGAGCGAAATCGAATTCAAGAGTAGATACCCGGACCTCATGTTTAAAAAATTTATGTTCGAGTCTGTCGTTTTCCTTTAGACGCGTGTTCTTTCGTATTTTCGAGGACGGAAATATTTTAAGGAGGATATATTGTAACGCCCCGTTCGATTTATAGAATTTCTCGGAATATTCTATTTATCGAATATTATTTGTGAGATTATATTTATTTTATTAGTCGCAATGTCGGCTTAAATAAGGTTGGAGTACTCGATCGTTTTATTTTAAAACGTTAGTTTTTCGGCGATTGCGGTTTAATCACGTAGTTCAGATTTAACTCGTTCGATTATTGGATTTATTTTTGGATTTTATTATTATTATTATTATTATTATTATTATTATTATTATTATTATTATTATTATTCTATTATTTGTCTAATTGTCTAATTGCTTATTAATACTATATATATACATATATTATTGTGTGTAATATATATATATATATATATATATATATAATTATTTCCCTGCGTAATTTGTTTTATCGTCGTTCGTTGGATCGAGTCATTTTTAAATGGCTAAGTCGAGCCCAAGATGTAATAGCCCGCTATGTTATTAATGAACATTACGTGTTTAGCTCCGAAATAATTATTCTATCGATCATTAGCATTCGGAACTAATTAGTCCAGTCAAGAACGTTCGAATTAAATTTCAAAATCAAGTTTATGCTCGGAAAAATTTCTAATTAATTAATTTCATATGTTATAAATTAATCCATGCTTAATCGCACATTACCGAGCTGAAATTCATTGATCATGTGCTAATAGCCGAGAATCTTTGTTTAATTGCATGATTTATGCACATGCTTATCATGCCTAAGATCTTGAACAATGTTAAACCAACTATTAGCACTAAGTCATGTGATTAGCCCTACGTCATGCTATGACCGTAAGCAAAAGGTAAGTGCCGAGAGTTATGCGTACATTTAGTACTCAACACCATCATTACTTGGGACATGTGGAAGTTTGAGATTCACTTAGGAATTGACTAAGCAAATGAGAAGGTGACTAAGCATAAGAAGGCCCAAGATGGATTTGACACGGAATTCATTTCTCTCGGCTATCTATCAAAAACCTCTTGTAGCAAAGAAAGCACCTTAGGCCTTATGCACGCGGCAAGTGGCGCACGGCCATTGGCCGTGACTTCCACTTCATTTTCACCTGAATGCTTTCACCATCGTTTACCTACTATATATCAGAGAAGTTTGGTGAAAATATGGTTTATAATTAAGCCACACACTAAGCTAAGAGTTAAGAAAGTTAAGCTAGTTTAAGATCATTTATCGCACGCACGCACGCACGGAAGAGCTAGGCCGAGTGATCAAGAAAGTTCTGCAAAATTTACCGAGCAATTGAGGAAGTAACATCATCTTAACTTTCTTTGGATGATATAATCATGTCAAGTTCAAGCCATGCTATTCGGTTCATGTAGAAGCTAAGTTAGCTCGGTTTAAGTCATTTTAAGCCATGCCGAGCTATGTCCTTTTTTATTCGGCAACTCTCGAGCAATTCATGTTTATTCGGTCAGTATATATCTTTCCATGTTCAGTTATGTAAGGATTATCGAGGGAAGTAGTGATTTGGCCGATGAATTGGCCAAAGCCGTGGGCTATGCACTTAGCGCACGTCCACAACCATCTCTATTCCATTGGTTATATTAAGTAGTGATTCATTGGGTGAATTATGTGTAATTATTCATGATAATTTAAGTCATGTTGATTCATGTAATATCGGTCGGAAGAAATCGCCGGACGGCCGGCAAGGGCAGGTCGCGGTCGCGCTGCCCGCACACAGCGGCAGCAGCGTGCCGGCAGTCAGTCCATGGCGGACGGGCATCGTGCGTGCATGCCAGTTGGGCGTTGCGCGTAGCCTCTGCCCGCAGCAGGCCGTTAGTTGGCAGTGCCTAGCCAGCATGCCCAGCGCACGCCAGTGCGCACAACCGCACGTCAGTCGGCCTAGGGTTGTGCCCGACCGCACACCCAAGCGCCCAGCACCGTTAGGGTCGCCCGGCAGCACCCGCACGGTAGCAGTTCACGACAGCTAGCGCCCATGCACGCGTCCATGTGCCCAGTGGCCTGTTGCAGCGCTCGGTAGCGCCAGACCCCAGACCGGCCGGTTTAGACCCGGCTGACTTCTCGGATTAATGTTCAATGTCCCGGTTCATGTTTATGACCAATTTTCAATTCAATTATGAGTCCGATCTGGTTCAGTAAATTCATGTCAGTCCAGTTCCATTTTAAACCGGTTCCGGTTACACCGGTTAAGTCTAAATATCATGTCAAGTTCAAGTCGAGCATCTTAACACATTAAACAACTATTTTAATCAGTCTGAGCATAGTACTTAGTATTTGTTTATATTATGTTACAGATTGATCAGGCTACTGTTATCAGCACTACCATTTTCATATCGACGGTTCAGGTGGGGACTCCGACTGGGTATTACATTGATTATAATTACTCTACCATGTTTGAGGTATGTATCATGCTATGTATCCGCTTGGAATGGTCGCCGGTCCATTCTGGGTTCTAGTGGCCTAGTCTTCCCACTAGAGTGTGCACATGGTGTCCGGCATTTTCATGCTGACAGATGAGGTAACGGTTATGAGGCCACGGTCATGTGACGACAATGGTTGACCGGTATCATGCTATGTTATGTTTATGTATATACCAGGATCATGATATTGCAATTATTTTCACTGTTTACTTTAGTATGAGTTCCTACGGAGCACAGTGGACTTTAGTGCTCACGCCCCATGTTTATCTATGTTTTTCAGGTCACAGAGTCGGACTAGAGGAGTGAGCTGATGGGCGATTCAGGATTTTGTTTACATCTTTGAATTTGGCATAGCAGTGCTGTTACTATCTCCCGTAGTGGAGTTTAATTTTTTTGCCACGCTACGTTTTACGCTGACTTTTACTGTTTGTTAAACTTAGCCTTTTGATCCGATTGCTAGTCGGATTGTTTATATTATGATAAACCATTTTTCTTAAAAAAAAAACTAAAATAACGGTTTTCCAGGTAAAGTTATCGTTATGGTAGCACTCTGAAACTAGATTTCGCAAACTAATCAGTAATTTTTATTAAAAGGTTGCGAAAAATTTAACTCTGATATTTATGACATAGCAGGTGTTACACGAGAGAACCGGACCTGACCCATTTTTTCTTTAGCTTGGGTGTCAAGTGATAAACCCTATGTTCAAGCTCTTTCTCTCTTCAAACCTCACGCGCAACTTTTTCTCTCCCTCGTCGCGTTTTCTTCAGAGCAGAAAAAGTTGCAAGAAGAAATATGCTCAATTCTCTCATCTTTGTTCAGAATCTCTCCATCTTTTTCCCTCGCCATAATCTATCTTGTGTCTGCAGCTCGAGAACTGTCGACCCACAGCCCTACTTCGTCGCACAACTAGTAGACCAGCGCCCCCATCCATTCCCGGCGTGACCTTGTTTTTCCGCGACCCCCCCTTGGCATCGTTGTCGTGAGAATCCAGGTTCGGTTTTTCCATGTCACGACCAAAGGCTCGGCGATCTCCACCCCGTTGCGAGATTACACCATCGTTCTTCCTTGCTGCAGCAACACCGCGAACCAGTCGTCGACCTTTACGTGTCCCTCATCGCGTGACATTCATCGGAGCCAAGCATTCGTCGCGAGTTTATCCACGCACGCAGGTCCCGGTGTGCCTCAGCCCAGCGTGAACTAGCCATTCCCGTGGTCCGTGCCCTATCGTTGTTCGCCGCCCCGTGTTGCTGTTCGCGCATTTGTCGAGCGTGACCCATCGCTGCCAGACCCCGTTCCCATTGTTCCAGCGTCCCTACGTGCAGCCCCCACTCAGCAACCCCGCATAGACGCCGCTGCTCCTCCACGTGAACCGGGCGAGCCGAAGCGTAGCCGTCGAGCCGCTAGTGCACACGTACGGTCCATTTCAGCCCCGATTCCTCGATCGTCCATTTGAGCACCCGAATGCATTCTCCACGTGGTGTTTGGTAACACTCAATGGCTATTCATAGTTTCAATTTTATGCATGTGTTCGATTCGAGATATTCCATATGATTGATGTAGGTGTGATCGTATGTGATAGTTTATGTCGTCTTGTCGTGAATGCTTAATATATCCGTTAAATTGTGGGACCCTCTATCGTTTATATGATTAATAATGCTACTAGTGTTGCCGTTAATCATGGTTGAAGTATTAAATAATGTGATTATGTTATGGAGATAGATTTGTTGTAGTTCTTTGAGATTTCATGAAGAGCATGATTTTGTGGTCTTTGTTGCATTGCTGAAATACCCCTGAAATACTTGTTATATGGAAATCTGGTCTTCATATGATATGTAGCTTGTTCTGTTGTCTTTAAGTGGGCTCTGGAATCATATGATTTTGACTTGAAACGAATGAGTTATGCTTTTTACAAAAATGTCGCGCGTACAGTTTTTTTTAGAAAACCCGGCAGCATATTATGTTAGATGTTTAACCCGGTTGCTGTGTCTTAATATGATCAAACTGAAAAGTGTTCTTCATAAAAATTGTAGTACTTTTAGTTAGGTTTCTGTCAGTTTTGGAATTTCGTGGAGATGATTTGACGGATTGAAAGTCTGACTTCGTTTGAATGAAGCTCCCAGATCACGTCACTGTGAATATAATCTTGCAGTCGCTCTAGTTTCATATTTTAACTTCATTGTGAATTTTTATATGAAATGATACGAGGACAATGATTCCTTAATTGCACAACATGCTCAAGACTTACAATTTATTCACTCGTAGAAAAGGTTGTACTCATGGCGAGTTCTTCTGCTAAATCATACCAGGGTAAGAGTAAGTAGAAGAGAGGCTGAAATTGTTTCTAGGCCTACAACCTAGAAGCCTACTGGAAGGATGAACAAAAGTTGAAATTGTTCGATGATGTATTTTCTGCAAAGAAAAGGGCGTTGGAAGAGATGTTGCACGTGTTTCAAGGCACAAGGTGTTGCGAACACTGCATATAATTCGATTGTTTAAACGAAAGTTTAAAGTAATACGAAAGTCTTCATTTTCTTATGGCATTATAGATTTGGTTGCATTAATAAGACAATGTTAAGTACATTAGATTACTTAATACCATGCAACTTTGAGTAACATGGAATTTGTGGATTTTATCTTAAATAAAATGATGACCAATAAGTTCTTTTCTTGGAAAGGGATACAAGCCAAAGAATGTTTGAGTTGATCTACATTAATGTATGTGGGCTTTCTTGAACTCAAGTTAGAAGAAGTTTTTCATACTCCATCATCTTCGCTAATGATTTCAAAGGTTGAGTTATGTGTGCCTTATGGAACACAATCGAAGCCTTAGAAAATTCAAGAAGTATAAGTTTGGAGTAGAGAAACAACATGACTTAAGTATCTTTTCGATTTGATCGATTAGAAGAATACTTAGCATGAAGTTTCTTTATTACTTGAAATTTCATGGAGTCCAATTGTAATGGATACCACCTAGACTCATTTGATGGAGTTTTCGAAAGGAGCAATCAAACCTTATTAGATATGGTTAGATCCAAGTTAAGTTTCACCACTCTTCCATTTTTCATTGATGTTATACCTTATAGAACTCGATTTACATTTTGAATAGAGTTCCATTTAAATCAGTTGTAAAGACGTCATATGAATCATGGCGTGGCAAGAGGCCTTGTCTTCAATATATGTAAACCTGGGGTTGTCTAGCATATGTGAAGAAACTTTTAACTGATAAATTGGAATCTAAAAGTGAAGAATATTATTTTGAAGGCTATGCAACACGAGGATACTATTTCTATCTTCTGGGGAACATAGAGTAATTGTATTTAGATAGACGAAGTTTCTAGAAGAATATTATTTCTTCAAGGAACAAAGTCGTGTTGTGATAGAACTTGAAAAATTCAAGAAATTCAAAATAACATTGAAGGTTCAAGAATTATCGTTTGGTATTGAAAAAGATTTAGAGGGAGGTATTGGTGGTTCACTAAATAGAAATTTGTCATTTGATGGACAACTTCTAGCTAGTGGGAGTACTATGGGTAAAACTGAAGAAGTGCAGCACACTCATTTACAATCAATACCTAATGTCTTGGATGCTATCCATTCTCAATAAACGCATGCAAGCGTGATTTATAGAACCCTCTAATTGTTCAAGTAATTCCAATGTACAAGAACCTCTTCACGATCACAATGTACAACCACAAATGCATATGTAAATCTCCGTAGGTTGACTAGAACTCATCGTGAACCAATAAGATTGTCTTTCCTCTTGGAGGATCACAATGATGTAGAAATTCCTAATGAGGATGATCACATGACCTACACTGAGTTTATGTAAGACATAAATTCAGGGAGGTGGCTTAATGCCATAAAATCATAGATGGACTCGATGTACATGGATCAAGTTTAGAACTTGGTTGGTTTGCCAATTGGGTTAAACCTATTAAATACAAATAAGTTTTCAAAATGAACACTTATGTAAATGGCAAAGTACAAACCTAGAAGGCTAAATTGGTTCCTAAAGGTCATAGTCAGCGTGAAGGCGTTTATTGTAATAAGACCTTTTCAGATGTTGATGAAATCGGGTCCATCTTGGATTTTACTTGCAATAGTTGCATACTATGACTATGATATTTGACAAATGGGTGTTGAAATCACTTTCCATAATGGAAAATTGGAGGATGTATTTATGATACAACCTAATGGTTTGTTATCCAAGTCAAACTCAAAATTAGTATGCAAGTTACAAAGTCCAATAGTGGACTTAAGCAAGCCTCTGGGAGTTAGAATATCTTTTTTCTACAAAGTTACATAATTGTTTGGCTTTGTGAGAAATAAGAAGGATTTATGCGTTTATAGTAAACGCACTGAGGATCATATTATTTTATCATATATGTATGTGACATATTGATAATGAAATGATGTTCCTCACATGCAGTCAATACAAGATTAATTATTAAATGTCTTCATTGTGAAGGACTTGAGCGAAAACTGCTATACTCTTGAAATTAGGATCTATCGAGATAGACATAATAGAGTGTTAAAGTTTCACAGTCCATGTGTATAGTCAAGGTACTGAAGTGCTTCTCCATGGAAAATTCTAACAAAATAAATATTCCAATGGACATGACATCAAGTTGGCAAAGAAAGATTGTCTTTCAATAGATGCCATACTTGGGTGCATGAAGAAGATCACATTTTCTTATGCGATGGAGTCTATCATGCAGTTATGGCATGTACGAGGTCTATATGGCTTATGCACTTAATATCACCTATAGATTCCAATAAAATTCTGGGGAGCTATATTGGAAGACTGCTAAGACTATATTTAGTACATTAGATGGACTAAAGAATATATTTTATTCTATTGTAGGAATAATCATTTAATAGTCTTATATTCATTTTAATGATGAGACAGTGGGTTGGAATAGTTCCAAGCAGTAAACCACTATGAATTCAATCATAAATGCCGAGTACATTGTTGCATTAAAAGCCTATGGAGGCTGTTTGGATACATGAGTTCTTAATGAGCTGGGGCAGTTCCAAGTGTCATTTATCGAATATTACATATTATAATAAACGTGTGCGATTGCACAGGCAAAGGAACCAAGATCCAACAACAAAATAAACATGTATGTTAGTGTTATTTTTGTTATGTTTTTATTAATATTTTTTATTATTATTTTTTTGTATTTTTAGTAATTTTGTGGGGTTTTGGGTAGTTTTTAGTTTTTTTTTAGTAATTGTAATATATAAGTATTTATGTGGATTTTTGTATATTTTTCTTGTATTTTTCGAGTATTCGTAAAATAAAGAAATGGTCGAAAATCTCGGAAGAGCAAGATTTTAGAAAGTTATTGGGCATTATCACATTAATGGAAAGAGGAGCTCATTAGCTACACACAAGAAAAAGCGGAACTCGATTTCGAGTTCGGATGAGTTCGTACGGGACCGAAGCGCAAAATCGAGAGAGTTCCCGACACCTTAGAAGTTAAAAATCCTTAGATAATTGTATTCTGGGAGAAATTTGTATTGGCGTACATCATTGAATAGAGGGGTTCGTTAGCAACATGTAGAAAAAAACGAAACTTAATTCAGAGTTTGGAAGAGCTCAAAACGAGCCCGAGAAGAAAAGCCGCCCTAGACGTGCGCGAATGCGCGCGGAAAAATCACTCTCGGATTTTGTCCGAAAATTCCAACTTTTCTCTCAAATTTTCTATCTTCTTTCACCTTTTCTTACATATTTTCTTTCCCATTTTTCCTATCTTCTTTCCCACATTTTTCTTTTCTTATATTACAA
>CACSLK010018944.1:5818282-5830408 GCA_902706635.1 Striga hermonthica | reverse complement strand
AAAAAAAAAAAAAAAAACACAAACACACACACACACACAATCATGTTAAAATAACAGAATTTTAGTATTGCGCTTTATATATCAATATATTGTACTTTATATATCAACATATTGCACTTTATACAACACTATGTTGCACTTTATAACACAACGCATTCAGTAATTCTAATGACCGAACATGCCGAACTATATGAAAAATAAGACCGATTTCTTTTTATTTATTTATGTTTTTTTATTATAAATGATACTATCTTTTTTGTCTTATATTTTTTATGTTTCGCGAGTGTATATTTTTTATGTATCGCGAGTACACGTTAGGTTATACGAGTTGCACATAAATGTTTATCATATTGCACAACATCGAATAATACCCGACGAACAAAAATTCGGTACGAAATTTTATATTTTGGTTCTATTATTATTATTATTATTATTATTATTATTATTATTATTATTATTATTATTATTATTATTATTATTATTATTATTATAGTTCATGACCAAATATGTAATTTCTCGACATATCTCATAAATGTATATTAATGATAGATAAAGTGTACAAGGTTTAAAATTTTAAATATGTAGAATATTAATATAAAAAAAAATTAAAACAATAAATATACTTTTATAATAATAAGTAATAAATACATTGTGGTTGCACAAATAGTGTTAGACGAGTTGCACTTTAACGACTACCAAGTTGCACCATAATATTAGATGAATTGCACATAATGACCGAAATTGAATGAACTGAAGATTTCGTTTCGAATATATAAATAACTCATAAATGCATATTAATGATAACTTAAGTGTATATTGTTTAAAAAAATTTAATATGTAAAAAGTTAATATATAAAATATTAAAATAATAAATATATTTTTTATAATAATAAATACTCTGCGACTGCACAGTAATGTTGGGCGAATTGCACTTTATAGACTACCAAGTTGCACCGCACTGTTAGACGAATTGCACATAATGACCGAAATTAGATGAATTTAAAATTTTGGTTTCGAAATCATATATTTTGGGTCAATTATCTATTTTTATTTGTAAATATCAATTATATCATATCAATATGAACATGTTTTTTAATGAACCAAAATAATCAAACCGACTAACTATATAAAATATATATATATATATATATATATTATTTACTTTCAGCTAGAAAAAATATAAAATGTTAAATATAAATATTAAAAATACTAGATGTATTTTTTATAATTTAAGTATTACGTTATTTATATTATTTATAGTATATCGGTTACTGATTATTTAAATTCGATTTTAGTTTGGGTTAGTACAAAATATTAAAAAAAATATATGCATTGTAAGTGCACTACATTGTTAGGTGAGTTGCACTGACTATCGAATTTCACTTAATCGATTGAACTTATTTTTTCAGTTTGATAATTTTTTTTAACTTCTAAGAACATGATTATTTTATAAAACAAACTTATTTTTAAATAATATCTTATTTATTAAATTATATGTTATTCAATTGGTCAACTATATATATTTTCATAATAAAAAATAATGCAATTCGTTTAACTAAAATAATCCCGTTAACCGAATAAACTAATCAATTTTAGTATTTCATATATTTTTATATATGAAAAATAACATAACTGGTCGAAATATATAAAAAAAATATAGATTTATATCATATATACATTGTTTGTTTCTTAAAACAATAATATATGATACTAAATAAAAAAAATAAATACTAAATATATTTTTAGTATATAAAAAAAGTATTAAGTGCACAATAATATTAATTATCGTTATTGTGCATTTAGTAGTATTTTTAAAACAACACGTTGCATGTATAAATAAATTATTCTAATCGATCGAATAACATTATGTGGTTAAATGTCGGATCTAGTGTTTTAAATAAACAAAATAACCGAACATGTCGAAATATATAAAAATATTACCAATTTTTTTATTTATATCTTTTTATTGAAAATAATAGTACTTTTTTATTTATATTTTTATATATTGAGAATGCACATCAAAGTTATACGAATTTCACATAAATATCTACCATATTGCACAAAATCGAACACAATCAAATGAATAAAAATTCGGCACAACATTTTATATTTTGGTTTAATAAAATTATAATTATTTTTCAAGTTATACACTTATCATCAGTACAAATATTTTACAATTTACTTGTCAATTTGTATTTTTGTTATATTTTTACTAAATTATGATTTTAATATAAACTAATTTGTATATTTTTCTCCCCTTGCCAGTGCTAGTGAACCAACTAGCTAAAAAACTAAGAACCCATTTGATTTTGTCTAGGAACAGGATCCGTACAATTGGCTTAAGCAACAAGTAATAATTGCAAAATGGTCCCTATACTATATCTAATTCACAAAACAAAGACCACAGATCAATGTCCAAATGTCAAAACATTCCTCCGCTCAGTCCCGGACGTCTTTCACGGCCATCCCTCCGGCCACCGCGATAGTCGTCTCTTCCGATCCCGTCTTTATCTCAGCAACCGCGGCCGCCGTTTGGGAAATGCCTGGCCGACGGTCATCACCATATTGCCGACCAAATCGGGGAATAAAATGTACGATGACCATAACTCACCTTCTAAACGACTGGTTGGTTTGTGCCGCAGACTTCACGGTCGTAGCCCGTCTCCGATGACGGGCGGCTGTGGGGCAGCAACGGGGATGTGGAGGTCCGGCGACCGGCAGGGGAGGCGACTCAGTTGGGCTGAGGAGGCTCGTCGGCCGGAAAGGAGAGACGCGAAGGCGGGTCTGCGTAGCCGTGTCCGCCGGAATTAAGAGAGAGAGAGAGAAGGAGACTGTGTGTATGTGTGTGTATTTGAGAGAGAGAGAGAGGGAGAGAGAGAGAGAAAAAAGTGGGGAAGATGACGGACAAGTGGTGTGGGACCCATTTTTTATGTGTTACTTTTTGTAATGACAATTTTATCCTTAATTAGGGTCAAATGTGTACATTTAACCACAATATGTATATTAAATTACCACATTGCCATTAATGATTGACCAAGTGTTGACTTAATCATAACCATTGATATGTTGGATCCAATGATACATATTTATTCTTATTTCTTTCACTATCTATCATTCTCATATGATCCCTTCTCTCTCTCTCTCTCTCTCTATATATATATATATATATAATAAGGTTGGGTTCACATGCGAATGGTTCTCAATGAAAGAAATGAAAATAAATCCTAGCCATTAGATGGAATGATCTAATTGCTAAAAAAAAGTCAAAATTATATCTTCATTAAGGGTAATGTAGTAATTTTCCATAGCTCACCCAAATAAATGGACCCCATTACATATTATGCACGATTTATGAACCTGCCAAACTCCCCAATTAATTAGTCACCCTACCCCACACTACACCCTCTCACACACACTAACACACACAATACACACACACACACCACACAACATGCAGTTGCACACACGTCGTGAACTCTCCACCACCGCCCGCCGCGAGTAGCTCCTCGTCGCCGCTCCTTAAACGGACTCAACCCTGTCACACATACACGCGACCCGTCACACACACAAATGCCGCCTCGCTGCACAAAAAAGCTCAGCCGGACTAACGTCATTGTTGCTGCTCCGAATCCCGCCGGCACGAGCCTGATCGACGTCTGCGGCTGAAAGTCCACCAGGTGTCGCCTAGCTGCTGGAAGTGTTGAGCTCTGATCGCCGCGTTAACACACCATCTCCGACGTCTTCTCCATCAGGAAGCTCTATCGAACGTCGGTCGCCGCCGTAGCCATCCAACCACCGGATATCGCCGCCTCCACCGTCGCGGCAAACCACAGGCTAGATATCACCGGCGAACCCGACTGGAATTGACGCACCGCGATCTGCATTTGGCAGCCAGCTGTGGCTGCGATTGACCGGATGCACAGCCCCTCACGGTGGCGTCGGAGCGTCCCTCGCGGCGGCGCCTCAATCCCGGTTTACCGGATGTCTGTGCTCGTCGGATACAGACGCAAGGGCCGACCATGGCTGAAATCTCCTGCAACTATATCACAAGCCCCAAAAATTAGGGATTTAGGTTTAATTTGTTTTTTTTTTGTGAATTAGATAATGTTAAAGGGTATATTTGCAATTTCTTTATATTCTGATTTCATAAAATTATATATATATATATATATATAAATTATGATAATAAATAAATTATATGATAAAATGATAAATAAAATTTTAATTATTTAGGTTTAAATTGATGTACAATTATATATATTAAAACTAGTTTTCGAATACATATAATTTAAATGGAATGCATGCACTTTATACATGTTGCACCTTATAAAACAACACGTTATACATGTTGCACCTTATATATATTAAAACTAGTTTTCGAATACATGCACTTTATACATGTTGCACCTTATAAAACAACACGTTACACTTTATCGCCACAATTTACATTTAATGTCAACAGTTGTCAACATAATATTAGTCGATATAAATTTATAAAACGAATCTACATAATATTTACTATCTTTCACATCAAAAAACACAAGCATGCTAACGTATCAAAATTTTATTATTGCACCGTATATATTAATATGTTGCACTTTATACAACATTACATTGCACTTTATAACACATCATGTTGTACCTTAAAACAACACACTACATCTACCAAACTTTCAGTATTATGCTAATCGATCGAATAATATTAGTTGTATAAATGGTGGATTTAGTTTTTTTTTTTTTTTTAAATAACCAAACATTAATAACACTAAATAAAGGTCATATTTGATTTGATGTGGGGAAAAAATTCATTGGAATTGATATGCTCAATACCGGCGGGAACAGTGCACCGTTGTGTTAGAGGATTCGCACATTAATAACTGCTAGATTGCACATTAAACTTTGTTTATATAAAATATTATATTTTATATTAAGAAAATAATATAAATTATTAAACCAACAATATCACGACACTAAAAACGTTATTTATAAAACAGATAATATTTATTTATATTATTGATATCATCTCACTCGATGAAATTGAACTGATCGATAATCCAACCAATTAATAACTATTTAGATTTGAAAAAACGAAACGGTTTTATAATGTGCGTGTAAATTGTGCACACAATGTATTTTTAATGTACAATATATTAAAATTTTGATAAATTATAATATCATTCCACTATTAAAATACCATCTAATAAAAGTATTGAAATTACACCAAAACCCCTACAAAATATCTAATTTTCATCTCAAAAGCCCAACACCAAAAAAATAAATAAATAAATAAATAAAAAGAGAAAAAATGTGTCATCACAAACACACGATACAACACACACAAACGTAGCCACTGCGGCCACACAACCGCCGTTGTGCGGCCGCCGTCACCCGCGGTACCATGCCAGTACCGACAAGCAGGTCCAAATCGCCGTCGTTGGATGGCACAGTGGTTGTGTCGGACTGAGGCTGTCGATCTGACGGAGGAGGTTGTGAATGTCGAGCCCGACGTGGTTCTTGACAATGGAGGCCGATGCGAATGACGTCGGGAATCCTTGCCGTGAGCTTTGGACGGGACGCCGGAATCGAAGGATGGTGGCGGCATCGTGTTTTTCGGCGGCGGAGACATGACCGACGGGATTTTTTGCGGTGGTGGTGTGCTTCTGCGGCCGACTATAAGCTGTGGCCGGGTGGCCAGAATTGCGAGACCTGTGTGTGGTGTGTGTGTGCACGACGGAGAGAGAAATAAATAAGGGAGAGAGGAGAGTGGAGAGAGAGGAGAGTGGAGAGAGAGGAACCGTGGTGGGTGGGTGGGAGATTTTTTGGTGAGGCCTACTTATTTGGTTGTTTGTTAAATTACATAATTGCCTTATCTGTTATTTATTTGTACATGAAATAGTATTATAATTACAATCTTGCCATTGCAAGTTTGACCTTGTAATTTAATTTTGACTTCATCTTGTTCATTGATATGCTTTATCCAATGACCCATAGTCATTCTTATTTCTTTCACAATATACCATTCTCATATGATCCCTTATATATATATGTATATATATATATGTGTGTGTGTGTGTGTGTATATATATATATAACAAAAGAATTGGTACCAATGCATCCACATTCTTAAAGTGAGGACATGAGACTCATTTTTTGCCACAAGATTTGGTACATCATGTGTGGCCAAGATTTACTCTTTTCGTTCTATTATTTTAATTAATACTATTTTGACCTATTGACTCCGGCGTTGACCGTTGACATCCAACGTTGACCGTTGACTTCTGGTGAAATCCGTTGACTTCCGGTGTTGACCGTTGACTTCCGGCGTTGACTCTGGCGTTGACCGTTGACTTCCGACGTTGACTCTGGCACAGTATTGAACATATCGAAATAAATCCTAACGTAGCGGAATCTATAGTTAAGATGTGGACATTACCTTTTAAATTTTTTTTTGCCGACTCAGAGACAATGTAGAATACTGTTGATGTAGTTCATCTGAACACCACAATCTAATGGGCAGATAGATTTGGCCTTTACTCGACTCTAATCGAGAAGTCAAGCGAACCTCGGTTGCACGGTAGGCGGGTCTCAGCGTCGGGTGCAGCGGGCTGGTCGCGGCCGCTGGTCTTCAGGCGCTAGACAACGTGTGAGTGTACTGTAGATGCTGGGGGGAATGCACTGGCAGTGGGAATGCGCGAATCGGGATCGCGGTATGCTGGGGCGTGTGCGCGCATGCGGGGCACTTCTCCTATGTCGATGCGGACTGGCCGCTGGCAAGTGAACACACGCGGGCGTGCTGGGAAAGTCTCTTGGGCGCTCGTGGTATGGTGCACGCGTGATGGTCGCGCACTAGGGACGATCGGCGAGAAGGGCGTTGCGCGAACAGGCGTGCGGGCCTAGGCTTTCGCGTGGTGATCCTGGGCGTTGCTGGGAGCTGGGACTAGGTCTGGCTGGGCGCAGTCGAGGGTGATGGCTCGCGGTAGTGATTTCCTGGGCTCGGGTGGCTTCCGGCGGCAGCAGCGATTTCCGGCGGCGGACGGCTGGAAGGGATGGCCGGAAATATATGTATTTAAAGGCTTGAATATATTGTACCCAAAAGCCTTCTAACAGATTACCTAAACACCTACTTCGATTAATCTTGGTGGAGCGATTAATTCGAATCTCCCTAACTCTCGAACAAAGCTCTTTCTCTCGTGTATGTAAGAGAAAAATCGGCCAGCTCTAGTCTTGTGCAAGTGGTTGGGACTTGGTGTATTTATAGGCTCCATTAAGGACCTTAAGAAGGTGCTAAATATGGGCTTATCCCATTACACAAAGGAATCCTAATTCTACTCCATCTACTAATCCAATCTAGGATGGAAATCTCCTACTACTCATCACCTTCTAGAAGACTCCCAATTCTCCTAACCTTAGACAAGATTCTAGTAGGAATATTCCTTTCCTAATGGAATAATAAATATGGAATAAAATTAATTCCTTATTAAATGGAGTTAAATAATAAAACATCCCACTAGAGTAATATTTTTGCTCTCCCCATTTAGCTCCTAATTTATCAATAAATTCGAACCACCATGATTAAATAATATTAATTTAATTGATCGATTTACCTCCTTATGTATAAGATATAACATCCATAGATTAATTAAATTACTGTCAAAATAATTAATCAACTTCTTATTCATTTTTGAAATTAGTACCACTTAGCTCCTTAACCATTATGTTAGACAATCGTCTACCTGCAGGGTTTTATCATAATGTACATTCCTGAGCTCATTTCGGGGACGTCATCAATCCAGCGCACTGGAACATAGTGACCATAAATAATTATAGCACATCATATAATCATTCTCATTGACCAAAATACCTCGTATGTCATTCTAATAAAAATAGGAATCACTAGGTAAATCAAATAAACAAGAAGTGAATATATATGCCTATTTTATATTATCTTACAGCTTAAGAGAACGCATCAATCGCCGAAGTCTGAATTACAACAACGATCAGTGAGTGTCATAATCTTATCCTTTCGCAGTCCTGTTCAACATTTATCATAAGGGCTAGTGTAATTCTTCAATCAAAGACCAACTGAATCAAGAATACACTACAATCTTTTTCCAAGAGGGTCTCACAGCCTGTCTAGACTGTGAACGAATAGTTTAGTCTTATAATTAACTGATAGGTGATATTTCTATTCGAAACACTTCGCACCACACTATCTCAATATAAGACAAGGAGTATGATTTGCAAAAATAAATAAACTGCAAACATGTACTTTAACTGAAACATGATGTCCAAATCAAAATGGAATCGATAAAATATGCAAAACATAGCTTTTACAGCATATCTTTAACAGTCGCCTCTTGGGTGACAGGGCACTAACCCCGAACTGTTTGACCCATTAAATGATAGACTATTTGGTCAGCCTTTTGAACCTTTTTCATTCAAACCTTGAACGGAGAGCTCCAAGTTCCACTAAAATGTGTATGAATCCTGAATCAATTGTATCCGATTAAAGAGTTTGGTCGATGAGTTCCTATGCCATACTCGAGAGCTTCTCGAGTCAGCAAATTGAAAAGTTCGTGCCGCTATTGACGAAGCCTTATGTTGCACATAAGGGCTACGTTCGACTCGTATAGCGATATTGTTAAGTGTATGATCCTTTTGGAGTTATACGTCTATATGTACTACCGTGTCGATGTCTCTGATGGAGACGCACGGTCCGTGATGAAATCGTGAGCAAAAATTTGATACTCATGAGTATAGGCCAAGCCGGACTCGGTCCCTTGCAAGTGGATGTGTGCCTGAGCTCAAGCAGGATTGATCACCCTCCCTGCAAGAAGGTAAACATATGAGCATAGGGCAAGTCGGATTAGGTCCCGGAGGGGGTGTACGCCTTTCGATTTTAGGGGGATAAGACTCATGCGAGCGGGTTGAGTTTCGGAGGGAATACCCGAACCTCATGATTCAAAATTCCCGTTCGAGTCTGTCGTTTTCCTTTAGATGCGTGTTCTTCCGTATTTCCGAGAACGAAAATCTTTTAAGAAGGATAGACTGTAAGGCCCCGTTTGATTTATAGAATTTCTCGGATTATTCTATTTATCGAATCTTATTTATAAGATTATATTTAATTTATTGGTCGTGAGGTACTTAAATTATGGGTTTAAGTACTCAATCTTTTTTATTCTAAAATGTTCGTCGTTCGTCGATTTCGGTTTAAATCGCGTAGTTCAGATTTAACCTGTTCGATTATTGGATTTACTTTTAGATATTATTATATTGCATTGTTATTATTATTGTTATTATTAAATGTCTAATTGAATAAATGCCTATTAATATGTAAATAAATATTATTGTGTGTATTATATATATATAATTCCGTTATTTATTTTAGCGAAACCATGTGATCGAACCGAGCCTGTAATAGCCCATTATGTTATTAATGTAAATTACGTGGTTAGTTCCGAAATATTTATTTTATTGATCATTATTGTTCGGGACTAATTATTCAAGTCGAGGACGTTCGAATTAATTTTCGAAATCACGTTTACGCTCGGAATAATTGCTAAGTAATTAATTATATGTATTACAAGTTAATCCATGTTCAATCGCTCGATAAATATATTATCGATCCTAATCATGTTAATCGTGCACTAATCACATAACTTATGTGCATGCTAACCACGCTTAGCACTAATGTGCTTAAGCCATGCGATTAGCATTAAGGCGGGTGATTATAGGCCACAAATGCTTATTGTCGTGAGTTGGAACCAAACTAGTCAAAGTCTTCCATCATCATTTCTCTAGACATGTGGATGTATATTAGAGCTCATGGGAGATGACTAAGCAATCAATTGTACACCTAGGCCCCCAACGCACGGCAAGTGGCGAGAGCCTATTGGCCAAAGAAATTACTTCAAATTTTACCCAATTCTACCTTAAGTTCGGCTGTCTATTTATACTAAGAGTTGGGAAATTTTAGCCTATACTTAAGCTATATCTTAAGCAAGTTAAGAGAGAGAACTGAGAGTTTAAGTTATTAAGAAGAAGAACTCACGCACGCATGCATGAGCAAGTTAGGCCGAGTGATCACAGAAGTTTTGCAAAATTGACCGAGCGATTGAGGAGGTAACTTCGTCTTCACCTTCTTTTAATGTTAATATAATCATGTCAAGTTCAAGCCATGTTATTCGGTTCATGTAGAAGCCATGTTAAGCTCGGTTTAAGGCATGTTAAGTCATTCCGAACCATGTCAAGGTCTTGCTAAGTATTTTCGATTAATTCATCTGGTCATGATCATTTTATATCAAGTCATGTTCTTCTATGTCTATGTGGTCGGATGAAATAGTCGGACGGCCGGCAAGGGCCGGTCGTGGTCACGCTGCCCGCACACAGCGGCCACAACGTACCGGGAGTCAGTCCAGGACGGGCGGACATTGTGCGTGTATGCTCAGTTAGGCGTCGCGTACGGCCTCTGTCGCGTCAGTCGATAGTTGGTAGGTACCTAGTGCATGCCAACACGTCCCCGCGCACGACAGTGCGTCTAGCCTCACGCCAGTCGGCCTTGGGAAGTGCCGACAGCACGCCCAAGCGCCCAGTACAGTCAGGGTCACCCGGCAGCGCCCGTGCGGTACCAGTCCAGGACAGTCAGCGCCAGTCCGCGCGTTCACGTGCTCAGCTGCCTGTCGCGGTGCCTGGTAGCGCCCGATAGTACCCAGTCGCGCAAGTGCCGACGCCCACAGCACCCGGAAGCGCAGTCATCATGTCATGTGTCCCGTCGATCGTCGGTTGTGCCCAGCAGCACCCGATGGCCCTGTTCAGTGCGCGCGTTGCACCAGTCGCACGCTAGCACACATGGTCACGTCCAACTGGCCCAGGCTAACGCCTGTTGAGCCCAGGAATGTCGTGCCACGCCAGCCGTGCCCATATGCCCAGGCCCATGCCAGTCCGTGCCCGTGCACATCCAGCAAAGCCCGGCCATGCCTAGGCCGAGCCAGTCCATGCAAGCGCTCGCGCCCGAGGCCTTAGCTGGCCGGTTGGCTGAGCCAGCTACTGACCCCCCAGCCACAGCAGGCCAGCGGTCCGGCCAGACCGTAGACCAACCGGTTCAGACCGATTTAAGTCACGGATTAATGTTTAATGATCCGGTTCATGTTTATGACCAACTTTCAGTTAAATTCTGGGTCCGGTCAAGTTCAGTAAATCCATGTCAGTTCAATTTCGATTTTAACTAATTCCGAATATACTGGTTAAGTTCAAATATCATGTCAAGTTCAAGTCGAGCATCTTAACGTATTAAACAACTATTTTAATTAGTCTGAGCATAGTACTTAGTATTTGTTTATATTATGTTACAGTTTGATCAGGCTACTGTTATCAGCACTACAATTTTCATATCGACGGTTCAGGTGGGGACTCAGACTGGGTATTACATTGATTATAATTACTCTACCATGTTCGAGGTATGTATTATGTTATGTTATGTATCCGCTTAGAATGGTCGCCGGTCCATTCTGGGTTCTAGTGGCCTAGTCTGTCCACTAGAGTGTGCACATGGTGTCCGACATCTTCATGCTGGCAGATGAGGTAACGGTTATGAGGCAACGGTTATGTGATGGCAATGATTTACCGGTATCATGTTATGTTTATGTATATACCAGGATCATGATATTGCAATTATTTTCACTGTTTACTTTAGTAACTAATGCAAGTGTGAACGCCCTGGTCCGGTTAGGAATAGATCGATTCTCGTCCTCGCCAGTAGAACGTCAAAAACCTGCAAGTAACTTTCACACCGGGGGTTTTGTCCGGTGAAGAGCCTCCGATGCTTAAGTCAGTATGTGTATGAGTATACTGAAGTGAGTAATGGAAAAATATCGTATTGAAGATGAAAGGCTCACCCCCTTTATATAGGGGTGAGATACCTGACCTAGGGCTGCCCGGATTTGGTGGGCTGTCTGCCCTAACTGCTCGTCCGTACACACAATACCCGTGTGTCAGAGGTAGCCATCACCACTATCGCCTGCTCCAATACTCTTTGGACGCGTGTCTTCCTGCACATGGGGTAGGCTGTCAGAGGTGGTTATTGCTATCAACCACTACATTCTCGACACGTGTCCCCCTGCACATGGG
>CACSLK010018944.1:5740273-5760088 GCA_902706635.1 Striga hermonthica | reverse complement strand
TTATTTATTTTCATTATATAAGACATAAGTTTATTTGTTTATTTTTTCTTATCATCGTGCGCCATTTTAAAATTGCATATTTTCTAAATATTAGCTAAAATACGTGGGCCCATCTATTTGTTTCAATTAAATTACCACAAAAAATCAGATAAATAGAGTTGTATGATATTGAATATATTTCAAGTTAGCGTGACCAGATTTTATATTGCATAAAATAAGGAATGATTCGATTGTGAAATTTTGGATAAGACATTTGATATAGCCATACTGAGGCATAACGGTTCAACCCAAATAGACGACCGAGCAGCAAACATGATAGTCGACCCACTCTAATTGACTGCATCGAGTCGACTTCCACGAAGTCAATTCCTCCTATGAATCTCTTAGGAATTGTCTCCGGCCTAACAAGGTCTAGGTGACTCTATCAGTCGACCTCCAGAGTCGACATCCATAAGTCGACTTCCCTCAGAAAGACAGATAGGCGCATCATGATCTACCGACGTTTGGGAATGACCTAAGTTGACTCAACAATACCCTAAGTCGACTTAGGACGCCTTGAGGCTCCAAGACCTCCGGCGACTCCTATATACTTCAGCATATCATAATGAAGCTATCAAGGATAAGAAGGAATATGGATGCTGACTAGGAGGGGGACGAAATGCGAACCGAACGGGGTATTTTGGACATTTCCCGTAAGTAGGCCAGGGTATTTTGGGGACTTCAGGTAAATGTTTTACTTCTATATAAAGGAGCTGAGGTAACTCCCCAATCCTAACTCCCTTTCATTCTATACTCTCCTCCCCATAGCTGCTGCTCTTTCAGAGCAGCTCTCTCCATTTGTCTCACATATACTGACTTGAACGTCGGAGGCTCTACGCCAGAAATCCCTCCGGCGTTGAGTTTTTGCAGATATTCTCGCGGTCTAACAACAGTTCGAAGGCGATTTAGACAGATCTGGGCTCATTTCCACCGGTTCACTCTGGATCTGAGAGTAGACCCATCGTTTTGGCGTCGTCTGTGGGGAGTTCTTGAAGGAATTAAGAGCTTTGCACCTAGCTCAGATCTGTCTCTGATGGCTGAGAAGAAAGGATTGCAGAGAAATCTGAACGAGGAGTTCAGGGGAACGTGGACGGACAAGTGCCCTCCACCGAATCCCAACCCCAGGCCACCACTTCCATTGTTTGGTTTTCCGCCATTCGGGACACACGCGCCGTCAGGAGTGCGTGTGGAAAAGGAAACACCTATTACCCCACTTGGGGTCAAAATCCCAACACTCACGCAAGGGGGGCCCAACCACGTGAAAGGCACGAGTGGAGGTATTAATGATCAGGAATCGACCGAGACACCCCGGAGTTTGGAGAGGCAGCCTGGACTATTCGAACAGGGAACGAGGCCACCACCCCAAGTCGAGGACAAGGCACTGACTATGACGAGAGGCGAAATGCAAAAAATTATTGCCGAAGCAGTAGCGGCCCAACTCAAGCAGAGTCAAGTCGAACAACCCAGGGTCGAGCGGCCCAGGGTCGAGCAACCTCGGATCGAGCACCCGCCCCTCGAGCGGGAACAACAAGCAAAATCCCAGGAAAGGCAGAGCAGGAGGGTGGACGAGGAAGAATTCTCTGTTAGAACCATCAACCCACAATCTAGAAACGATACTCTAGAGCAATTAATGGCTCAAGTACGCGATTTGCAAGCTCGAGTCGAGGGAAGAAAGACGGGGGGATCGAGAGGACACCCCTTCTCGCAACATATTCTAGATGCCGACTTACCTCAGGGGTTCAGAGAACTCAATATCTGGTATGATGGGTCAACTGACCCCTCTCGACACCTGAGGAGTTTTGAGAACATGGCGGTGTTGCATCGTTACAATGACCATGTTCAATGTCGAGCGTTCTTGATAACCCTGCGAGGGCCTGCGCAAGACTGGTTCCACCAACTGCCCCCAGGAGCCATCAGGAACTTTGATGGATTTAGCTCGAGTTTTTTGAACCAATTCGCAAGTGTGAAGGCCCAAGAGAAATCTAATCTTACTTTGATAGGTATGCAGCAGAAGGAGGGAGAATCATTGCGAGATTATGTGCCAAAGTACACACGGGCGTGTGTCGACCTACCTTCAGCCACCGAGAAGATTAAGTCAGGTGGACTCACTAGAGGATTGCTCTCGGGGTTGTGCAGAAACTCTTTGGCAAAGCGACCTGGGAGGACTTTGATGAGGTCTTGGGAAGGTGCGCCAAATATATGAATGTCGAGGAAGCAGAAGCCGATTTCTTACAAGTGGCAAAGGCGAAAATCGAACCCCGAGACGAGAAGAAGGATAAGAAGCCAGAAAGGGAGGGGCGTTCGAGAGGGTGGAGGCCAACTCAATACACCCCCTTGTCAGCTCCACAAGCGAGGACGATAAAGGATGGGCTGACAAGGCCCAAAAGCAATTTGTATTGTCGATTTCACAAAGACTATGGGCACAACACTGACGATTGCAGGCACCTCAAGAACGAGATTGAAAGTCTAATCAAGGCAGGCCATCTGAAGGAGTTTATTTACAAGGATCGAGAAAGGGCAAGTCGGCGAAAGGAAAGAAGCAGGAGCCCTCGCAAGAGGGCGAGAACACCTGAGAAGGAAGAGCTTCCCCAGAAGAGAGGGGTGATTCATATGATATTTGAAGGACCGATTGACAGAGATTCAAATCGAGCCAGAAAGACGTATGTTCGAGGGCGTCACGGAAAAACCGAGGTGCAGCAAGTCGATGAGAATGGTCCGGTGATGAATTTCGGGCCAGCGGATATAGGCAAAGTCGAAAGTCCAAATAATGATGCTCTAATGATAACTGCCCAAGTGTCGGGTTATGAGGTACAAAGGGTATTTGTCGACACCGAGAGTTTGTGAACGTGATTTTCTACTATTGTCTCAAGAGGATGGAGCTTGATCTCGAATTAACACCCTTGCACACATCGCTCTTTGGGTTTAACGGCTCAGAAGTCACACCCCTAGGAGAAACCATGCTCGCAGTCATCCTATGAGAAGGAGACTTACGGAAAGTAAAAATGGTGAGATTCGTGGTGGTCGATGTCGTATCAGCCTATAATGTGATCCTCGGGAGGCCAACATTGAGTGCCTTCCAATCGGTGGTATCAACCTAGCATATGAAATTGAAGTTTTCGATTGGAGATCGAGTCGGAGAGGCTCGAGGGGATCAAAAACTATCAAGAACCTGCTATCAAATAGCGGTGAAAGCCAATCAGCGAGCATAAATTAGAGAAGGAAAAAGACCGATGTCGGGTGAGAAAAGGCCAAGAGGGAGTGACCTCGAGCCACATGGAAAATTGATGGAGATCCAAATCGGGGAGAGGGAGGACCAGACCACCAAAGTCGGGGGAGAGTTGGAGGACGAATTGCGTAGACAGTTGGTGGAGTTACTGAAAGAATTCAGGGACATATTTGCCTTTTCCTCTGAAGAGTTGACGGGAATCGACCCCGACGTCATGGAGCACAAACTCAATGTCGACCTCCTCAAAAAGCCCGTGAAGCAGCAAATCAGGCATCATGGGGCTGAGATTGATAAGGCAATTTAAGTCGAAGTGGACAAGTTGCTGAAAGCCAAACACATCAAAGAAATCCAATTCCCTGAGTGGATATCAAACACGGTGATGGTGAAGAAAGCCCTGAAAAAGTGACGCATGTGCATTGATTTTCGTGATTTGAACCTGGCATGTCCAAAAGATCATTATCCCTTGCCAAGAATTGACCAGCTAGTCGACTCTTCAGCTGGTTACGAACTGCTGGTATGATGGATGCATCCCAAGGGTATCATCAAATCCCGTTGGCCCCCGAAGATCAAAGCAAGGTTAGCTTCGTGACAAGCACGGGGATATATTGTTATGTCGTCATGGCCTTCGGGCTCAAAAATGCGAGTGCGACATACCAAAGGCTGATGGATCAAATGTTTAAATCATAGATCGGGCGAAATATGGAGGTGTATGTGGACGATATCCTGGTGAAAAGTAGGTCCTCGATCTCGCATGTCGAGGATCTAAGAGAAACGTTCAAGACACTAAGGACATTTGGGATGAAGCTGAACCCGAGTAAGTGCGCCTTCAGAGTGAAAGCAGGGTGATTCCTGGGCTATGTCATGACTGAAAGAGGCATTGAAGTGAACAAGGACAAGGCGAAGGCCATACTCGACATGGCCACACCGAGAAATATAAGGGAAGTGCAAGTCCTGACGGGCTGAATTGCAGGCCTAAGCAGATTCATAGCTCGAGCGACAGAAAGAAGTTTCCCATTCTTCAAGTTGCTCAAAAAGAAAAGTTTCCAATGGAATGATGAGGCTCAAATGGCATTCGAAAAACTAAAAGAATTTTTTAGCGAGCTGCCGCTATTAACAAAACCAGAACCTGGTGACGAGTTGGTGCTTTACATCTCAGTGGGGGTATTTTCTGTATTACTACGAGAAGATGGAGGTGCCCAGCAGCCGATCTATTACACAAGTCGAGTACTTCAGGGTGCGGAGACGAGATACTCCGAAGTCGAGAAAGCCGCCTTGACATTGGTGATAACAGCTAGAAAGCTGAGGCCCTATTTTCTGAATCATATGATAGTGGTAAGGACAAACTTTCAACTCGGAGAAACCCTCGGTCGACCTACTGTTTCGGGTCGACTCGTAAAGTGGGCAGTCGAGCTGAGCGAATATTCCATCAAATACAAACCGAGGCGAGCCATAAAAGCCCAGGCTTTAGCGGACTTCATCCAAAGGAAGGAACTAAAGGGGAAGAAAAGAAATGGATGATGCATGTTGACGGATCCTCGGCGGCCAAGGGGTTTGGTTTAGGAGTTGTCTAAGTATCTCCCGAAGGCGAGCAATTCGATTTCGCCATCAGAATGGGGTTCAAAAGCCTCGAACAATGAAGTTGAGTACTGGGCACTGATTAAAGGGATTCAACTCGCGATCGGTGATGGACCAATAGAGATCACGACATATTCCGACTCACAACTTGTCGTCGGACAAGTGCTGGGAAATTGCGAGATTAAAGAGGATCGAATGCTGAAATATGTCGAAGAAATCCAAAGCCTTGTGCAGAGCTTAGAGAAATTCGAGCTAACACAAGTTTCGCGAGAGGAAAACAAGCGAGCCGGTTGGCTCGCAAGAATTGCAAGTTCAAATGAAGGAAAGATGAGAAATCACATTACCACTATTCATCTAGAAGGAAGTGTTTTGGGCGAGACGATGGAGATTGATGTGAAAGAAGATTGAAGGAAGTCAATTCGCGAGCTATTGCAAGGTCAAGTACCTGACGACGATAAACATGAGTTGGAAAAAACTGCTTGATATCGGAGCAAATACTTTGAAGTCGAGGGGATCTTATATAAGAGGTTGATGTTCGAGCCCCACCTGCGATGTTTCTCGGAGGACGAAGGAGGTTACGTCCTGAAAAAAATTCATGAAGGATGTTGCGGAGCACATGTAGGGTCTCGGGCCCTAGCCGGCAAAGCTTTGCGAGCTGGCTATTTTTGGCCAAAAATCAGGAAGATGGCCGAGCAGTTAGTGCGAGGATGCGAGGATGCCAGCGTCATGGCCCAATTCCTCATATCCTGGCTGAAACCATGACGACGATCAACTGCCCGATCCCCTTCGCCTAATGGGGAATTGACTTAGTAGGCCCATTGCCAATGGGAACGGGGCAAAGGAATTTCCTGGTAGTCGCAGTCGACTACTTTAGCAAATGGGTGGAGGCGGAGCCCTTAGCAAAGATCAACGAAGAAAAAATGATACAATTCGTGTTCAATAACATCTACTGTCGATTTGGAATCCCGAAAGTATTGATATCAGACAACAGAACACAATTCCAAAGAAAGCAAATTCAAATGTGGTGCCTCGACATGGGGATCAAGCAGCGATTTGCTTCAGTCGCACATCCCCAAGCAAATGGGCAAGTCGAAGTAACTAATCGAACCATCCTCAAAGGGTTGAAGAAGAGATTGGAGAAAGAGTCGGGCGCCTGGGTCGACAAACAGTCTTGTGGGCTTACAGGACGACTCCAAGGAGCTCGACGGGTCAATCTCCATTTCATATGGTCTATGGGATGGATGCACTCTTGCCTATTGAAGTCGGCTTGAACTCCCACAGGTCGACATTCTATGAAGGAAAGAAAAATGAGGAAATGATTGAAGAGGCCCTTGACCTAATCGAAGAGGGGCGAGAAGAAGCCTGGGTGCGATTGGTAGACTACAAATAGAAAATGCGTGCCGCCTTCGACAAGAAAGTCCGAACCAGATGGTTTCAGGTTGTAGATCTCGTCCTTAAGCGAGCAGATGCCCTAAAACATGTTGGAAAACTCGAGGCCAATTGGGAAGGGCCCTACACCATTACAAAGATGCTCAAAAGGGGCGCATACGAGCTCGAGGATGGGGAGGGTCGACAGTTGCCTCGATCTTGGCACGTGATCCATCTAAAACGCTTTTATTCTTAAGTCAATGTCTTGAACTCTTTTGTACTGAAAAACGTTCAAATCAAATTCAGTAATGCAATAAATTTCAAGTTTATGCTTCAATTGTGTCTTTTACATATCCATATCGAACTTATTATGATTACTTGGCGAGTTGAATTTTTTAACAAGGCTACGAAGCCTGCGACTACAAAGTCGACTCAAACAACTACGAAGTTGTATTTTCGAGTGGAATCTCGAACAAGGCTACGAAGCCTGCGACTGCGAAGTCGACCCAAACAACTACGAAGTTGTATTTTTGATGGAATCTCGAACAAGGCTACGAAGCCTGCGACTACGAAGTCGACTCAAACAACTACGAAGTTGTATTTTCGAGTAGAATCTCGAACAAGGCTATGAAGCCTGCGACTACGAAGTAGACTCAAACAACTACGAAGTTGTATTTTCGAGTGGAATCTCGAACAAGGCTACGAAGTCCACGACTATGAAGTCGACTAAACATCTATAAAGTTATGTTCTCGAGTGAAATCTCGATAAGGCTACGAAGCCTATGACTATGAAGTCGACTAAACAAGCACGAAGTTGCAAATCTATAACAATTGAAAGAAAGAAAAGCAACAAAATACGACGAAAAAACGAAAGCACAAGATAATATTCATGATAAATTCATTACAAGTAGAAATCATCTCGACCCTTACAATCTGAAAATAGGTCGAGAACGATAATAAGAAAAAAAAACAGAAGAAAAACTTCGAAAGGTAAAAGGAGACAGCCTCAAGATATAATTCTAAGAGTCAGCGTCCGACTTCTCAACATGACCGTCGCCGCCATCAACGGTCGCAGTCTTTTCAGCATCAGCATCTTCCCCAGCGCTGTCGTCGATAAGCGGCTCCGTACCTTGGGGTTCGACATCTGTCCCCCCGACTTCTCCCTCATGATTAGCTCCACTTGGCTGGACCAATTCAGTTGGACCAACCAAGGGGGTAGAAGGGGCCTCGAGTTGCGCGCTCAGGCCGGCCTTACGAATGGCCCAAGCCTCGAGTCTCGACCACCATGGATAGTCGTCCGGAAGAGACGTGTCACCCTCATAGCCGTCGGGGTCGGGGAGCTCCGCCCTCATCGCCTCGCGGTCAAGTTTCCCAGCGAACTGAGATCCCGGTGAACGGTGGCGAGACAAAGCCTATCGAGAAACTCCGGCGAATTACAAAAAGCCTGGATGACTTCTTTACGATAGGTCTCGATGAAGACGGAGCCCATAGCAGACTTCAGGAACAACTTTCGGCCCTACACGGTGCCAATATCCCTCTCGAACACGACCTCCTCCTGAGCTTTCTCAAGGTCGACCTTCAGCTTGTCGTACATATGTCGAGCCACGACTTTGTCAACCTTCAGCTTGTCGACTAAGGCCTTCGAAGCCTCCAATTCTTCTTTAAGCGTCTCAATTTCCAGACGCTGAGCCTCGCATTGGTCCTCGAGGGCTCTGGTGGAGACGGCGGGAGCCTTATGCCCTGCCTCGAGGCCAGGGAGTATAGCCGCTAAGAACTAAAAAAAAAAAGAGAGAAAAATGAGTAAGAGGAAAAACCAGGAAACAATGCTAATACGAATCAAAAGATAGGCAAATACCCAGGTGAGGCACTGAGTAGCGTAACAAGAGCGTTCATAATCATTCCCCTCGACGCGAGCCTTATCGGCTTTGAAGAGAACAGAGTTGAGGTACTGGGCCACCTTGTGCGGTTCCGGATAATTGCATATTCGTGAAGGCATATTCATCGCTACATCTTTGACAGTAACGGGGGCGGAAGGAGCCTTCTCGACCACTTTTTTCTTACCTTTATCGACCTTGCGGCGTTTAAGGTCGTCAGGGATCAAGGTGGGGGCCCGGTCGTCCTGAGGCCTTTTTCAAGTACCAGAACCCGACTGTTTGTGCTGCTTGGGGGCACCAGTGTTTTTTACCTTGGACATTTTCGCAGCAGCCGTCTCGGTAGCCGCGGTGGCAGACCTTGACCCAGAACCGTTGGACAGGGAAAGAGCAGACCCCGCGGCCAGCTGTCCGGTCGACTGTTTCTTTTTCACCTCGAAGCGCTTAAGTGCTTTCACAAAAAAAAAACCAAAATAAACAAATTAGCAATCGAAATAACAGATTTTTGAGCACGTATAAAATATGAAAAATGCGTCAAAGGGTTAACTCACGAGGGTCATCGAGACGAGGGAGATCCTCGTATGGAACGATTCTAGCGTGATTGACCAATTCACGATCTCTTATTATACGACGAGCACTATAAGTGTTCTTATTGAGCTTCTCTAAGAGCTTCTCGACGTTTTCAGATCGAGGTCGCTTCTTTTGCTTCACTTTCATTGTTATCCAATTATTATTGTAAGGATACACACCGAGAGGAGGACGAATGAAAACGAACTTCGACTTCCACTCCGTGATATTCGAAGAAAGGTCGTCAAGGAAGGTGATGCCGGAGCGACGAACCAAACAATGAGCGCCTTTTTGGAGTCGGTAACTATAGCAATAGTGAAAAAATTTGACCGAGAAAAAACGAACCACTATACGAGAAATGACGATAAAAGCTATCATGATGCAGAGAGCGTTTGGGGAAAATTGATTTATTGGAATATTATACAAGTTATTGATCTCCAAAAGCTCGTCCTGAATGGGGGAAACGAAGACCAAAGACGATTTAGTTGATGAAGAAGGTATGAGAACCCTAAGGAGGTCGAGAAAAGTCATTGTCGGGACCATGAGCGACCAACTCCCAATCGAAGGGAAGCCCGCTAAACTGTCTTAAGCCCTCGATTTGAGCTGCAGAGGCATAAGAAAAAGGGTTCGGAACGGCCAATTTGGCCAGAGGACAAGCTATCGATACAACAACTCGAGGACCGACAAGAGGAGTAATTATTGGTATAGGTACAGGACTCGTTTTATATATATGAATATCTAATAACCTAATGGGAATACCTCGAGGAAGGAGGTCGAGACGCAAAGAGCTCCCTCGAGAAGGACTCTTAATGATTTCCACCAAGCCACCATCTAACAGTGCTTTATCGTATTCAGCCCAGTCGATTTTGGGATCAGGAATGTGGGCAGAAGAGGAATGAGGAGACGCGTTAGTCGTCCTATAGCCAACCACTTCAACCGAGTCAGACGATTCAAGGCCCCTTTCGTCGAGTGTATCGGGGGAAGAGTCGGAGTGGGAAGTTAGAAAAAATCGAGGTCGAGATTAGTCACAACGAAATAAGACTAAATAAAGTAAAGTCGACTCGCAGAAACCAACAAAGGATAAAAGTGAAGGAAGAAGCAATATGTTATGACCCAACGAAGGCATGTCAACAATTCGATATGAGTCGACTCAAGGACTGAAAAGAAGGGGAGGCAAGTGAGTCGACAAGAATCGACATAATAAGAAGTCGAAGAGATACCGTGCACTAAAGATCGTCGACTAGCAAAATAAAAACAACAAATCAAAGCAAGACATGCGCATAAGAAGATTCAACAAGAAAAAGAGAAGGAATTAGGGGTGGGCTCGGCTCGGTTATTGTATTTTTTCTTAGGAACCGTTCGGTTTCTTTTAGTCTCCATATCAGTTCGGTTATGGTATTTTTTTTGGCAGGGACCGATTTAGAACCGAAAATCCGGTTTCGGTTCGGTTTGTCCGATTTTTATGGATAACCGATTTGTTATAAAAAACCGAATTTTACAAAATAACAGAGCTTAAAACATAAAACAAGAAAAACCGAAAACAAAAAACAAGCATAAATAACCGAATTTTACAAAATAACCGAGCTTAAAACAGAAAAACATAAAAACAATAAACAAGCTTAAAAACAACTAAATAAACATTAAACAAGACTACTAATAACTAACCAGTCAATACACACTTCATTCTTCAAAGTTCAAACCACAAATCAGTCACCACACTTCAATACACAATTGACACTTCAATACATTACAAAGTACAAACCACAAATCACTTCAATGAATATCCACAACAATTCAACAAAGTACAAACAAAAGCTGAAAGCATGAGAGATAATTCATAACTGTTCAAGTGACAATTCCTTTAGACTTCAAGTTCCCAGCCACAACCAGTTAACCACAAGCACACAAATGACAAAACTAAAAATTAAGAACATTACCAAATCCACATCAGTAACACATAAAATGTTCAAAGTTCAAATTGTAATCTTCAAACATCAGTGACACCACACTGTTTCTTGGATGATTTTACATCAGTGAAGTTTTGCTTTCTTTATTTTTCTTTTCTTCAAGTTTATTCCTTAGTTCTCTTTCTTCTTGGTCCAACTCTGTGTGAAGTGGAAAACAATGGAACAAAATCAGAACATTAAGAATATAGTATGAATATAAATGAGTTAAGATTTAAATCATATCATATTCATAAACTTCAGTACTTTACCTTGTTCTGTTTTCTCCAACCATTCCATTTCCTCAGGAGTAGGGGTGTGTGCAAGGCTTGTAATGGCATCTGACTTCAACCATTGTTGTAGGCAAATCAATGCTTCAACTGATCTTGGAGTTAATGAACTCCTATGAGGATCATTTACCCTCTTTCCAGTGCTAAAAAAAGCTTCAGATGCCACTATGCTGACTTGGATTGCCAAAACATCCTTGGCAACAGCTTGCAAGTTAAGATACTTGGATCCATTTAACTTCCACCAACTCAAAATGTGCCAATCACCCTCAGGTTTCTCTATAAGATCAAGCAGGTATCTATCCACTTCATGAGCAATTACAATTGCATTTCCATCTTAAAGATCCTTTTGCCAATCCCCAATCATCATTGCCCTTCACCCTGTCACCTTCATGGATGGACACCTAATCAAGTGAAAGAAAAACAGAAAACACAATGTATTAACATATATGCACACAAATAAATAAGTCACACAATTTCAGAACAAATAATCAACTGAAAAGTTACCTGCTGCTACCTTCATTCTGTTCAGCTTCAGAAACTCCCAAGATTTTTTTTTGTGTTTCTACTTTGACCACCATTCATTGATGCATATAAATCAGTGAGTGTGACAATCAAATCTTTGAGCTCTTCGGTTTTTCTCTTCACATAATCACTATCATGTTGCAACATTTTTTCAAGAACCCTTGAGAAGTATCTCAGTTTATATCTAGGGTCCAACACCAAAGCTACAAGAAGAAGTTTGTTCACATCATCTATAGTATCAAAGTACTTCCTATACTTCCTCCACATTTCCACAGACATAGTAAACAAAGTCTTCTCATAATCAGTACTTTGATTTGTCACTGGTGCAGCAAATAGATCATCAATTTCACACTTGATTGTCACAATCTCACTAAATGCCTTATGTGCAGTTGGTATGTTAGTGCAACTAACATTAAGAGTGACATCAAAGAATACTTTCAAGAACTTAATAAAAGCCTCAGCCCTATACCAGTCTTCCTCATTTGGTGGCCCAACCCTCTTTTTCCCTCTGTTTTTTCTTTTCCTTTTCTCACCCTCTGCCCCCTCAGTACCAAATATCAAATCAGTCACATCATCCTCATCATTTTCATCATCTTAATCTTCATCAAAGTAACCCTTATATTTACTGTCCTCCTCTGCTAGCCTATCAAATTCCAACTTCAACTCATATGTTGTTTCCAACATTATGAAGGTAGAATTCCACCTTGTTGGCACATCCAACACACAAACCTTTTTGCTATCCAACTCTTTTTTTTTACACATTCTTTAAATTCTTGAAGTCTAGCAGATGAACTTCTAACATACTTTACTGCATTCCTAATAGAAGCCACTGAATTATCCATACAATTTAATCCAGATTTAACAATCAGATTCACCACATGAGCCAAACATCTTACATGGAGATATTTCCCCCCTAAAACAAGCTGTTTATCACCATTGCTAAGCTTTCTTTTCACATAATCCAGTGCAACCTTGTTGGCAGATGCATTATCAACTGAAATGGTCAAAACTTTCCTAATTGGCCACTCTTGCAACAATTTTCAAGAAGCTTTCCTATTGTTATCCCTTGATGATTTAGAATGACACAGAAATTAAGAATCCTCTTATGCATAATCCAATTAGCATCAATGAAATGGGCTGTTAGCACCATATAATTGATGTTTTGGATTGAAGTCCATGTGTCAGTTGTCAAACTAACACAATGATTCTTAAGTTCAGTTTTTAAAGCTTCTTTCTTAGCATTGTACATACTTAAGAAAGACTTCACCATAACTTTCCTACAAGAAATTTGCCACTTAGGAACAGCTACAGCACAAAATCTCCTAAAACCACTCTTTTTAATGGCAGAAAATGGCATTTCATCAATCACAATCATTTCAACAGTAGCATTAGTGCAATTTTCTTGTGTCCAATGTGTAACAACAACATCTTTACCCTATAAATCCACTGCAAAATGTTTCTGACTCTCTCTTAAGGTTCTAGCACTACCTGGATAACTATCACAATGCAATTCAAGCTGTTTTTGGAGAGTACTAGTCCCATTCCTAGTTGAGTTGCAAGCTAGATCAGATTTGCAATACTTACATTCAGCCCGGGTAGTTTTTCCAACTTCCACCTTCACACCCTCTTCATTTGCAACCATCAGTGGCTTATGGACAATTTTGAAGTGGCTCCAAACCCATGACCTCTTCTTCTTTCCTTCTGAAGCCTCCCGTAATCTCCTTTTCTTTTGTGGTTGTGGGTTCTTCGAATTAGGGTTCTGCTTCTTCCCTTTTGAGGTACCAACATCTTTAGATGGGTTTAAGCTTTGACTGTGGCTACTTTTTTCAGATTCTGAAGCCATGAGAAATTGAGAATCAAAGAAATGAAAGAAGAGGGAGTTTTAGGGTTCAGAACTTCAAATTTTGAAGCTCAAAATCAAAACTCAAATCGATTTAGGGTTTTAAATTTCAAAGGGAAAAGGGATTTATGATGGATTTTAGGATTGATTTAGGGCTTGGACATCTAAATTGAATCGAAATTGATGCAATCTCAACTTTGTTCTTCGATTATATGATTTTGGCGATTTGTGATTTGGGGCTCGACGGGAACGACGAGAAGAAAGAAAAAGAGCTTCGATTTTAAGAGAGGAAAAACAAAATTGCAAAATGAATGAACTAAGTTTAATTTCACTAATTATTTGCACAAAGTAAACTAACTAAGGTTAGTTTTATTACCATAGTAGACAACTACGTAAAGTTTAATAATAATATATAAACAACCGGTTCCTCGGTTTTTTTTAGTTATTGTGAAGTGAAAACCGAAAACCGGAACCGAAAAAGAAAGATAAAAAACCGAACCGGAAAAAACCTGCCACTCACATGAATAACCGGACCGAACCGGCTTATTTCGGTTCGGTCCAGACTGGTTTTCTGGTTCCCGATTCGAAAATCCCAGCCCTAGAAGGAATAGTTGTTTGTGAAGAATGAACAAAGCACAAGAACTTCAAACTTCAGAAACCCAGAAAAAAATCGCAAGAAAACAAATTGATAGAAACTGGGGATAAATCAATAAACACTTACCCATGTTACTCATATTGGCTTGATGAGTTGATTCGAACGTTGGAATTACTAGGAAAGATCACCGGTATAACTGAAATGGATGATTGCCAGAGTTGCAGAGAAAAATTGAGGATTGGAAAGTTTTGAGAGAATGAAAAGTTTTTAAAGGAGAGGCTGAAGCATATTGATATATGGGGAGGATGGACGTTGGCCGTTAGATCAACAAGAAAACCAACGACCATGATTAATACGAGTGTAATGAATCTCACCCGACTCCCTTCAACTCCAACGGCCTCCGTACCTGCAGAACCCAACGCCGGGGGTGGCCCCGGCGTCGGGCCTCTGATGCCTAAGTCAATGCTCAGATCAAGAGAGAGAAGAGTGTAGTATGAAAATGAGTAGAGAATGAGAGATAGGGGGGGTGTACCTTTTGGGCCCAAGTTAGGCTTGGCCCATATCGTTACACTTAGATGTCTTAGTGAGCTTATCCTCCAATATGTATTCGCTTTCTCCATTAAACCGGATGTAGTATAATATCATATATCATCCAGTCCCCCCACTCTGGTCGAGTAAGCATAACTCAATCCAAGAGTGAAATGCCTCTTCGAGTTGTTTTCTTCAAATTGCCAATAAAACCGAGCACCGAAAGTCGAATGACCATTGAATGACCACAAAAATATCCTCCAAATGAGCATTGAGATTTCAAGATCGAAAACTGCAAGACCATGAAGGTCGAAAACTGAATGACCGGATGCCAGGGTCGAAAACAGAAAGATTTGTCAATAAAGACAAGAACCTAATGACCTGCCACTGACGTCGAACACCAGAAGTCGAACGACAACTGGGGTCGAAAACTGAATGATCTGCTGTTGAGGTCGAAAGCCAAGAATCGAGATACCATTAAGATCGAAAGCTGAGAACCGAGAGACCATTGCGGTCGAAAACCGAGAATCGAGATACCGTTGCAGTAGAAAATCGAGAATCGAGATACCGCTAAGGTCGAAAGCTGAGAACCGGGGTCAAACACCAAAACTGAAGTCAAAAGTCGAGAATTGCGAGACCATTGGGGTCGAAAACCGAAAAGCGAGATGCCACTGATGAGGTCGAAAAACAAGAACTGAATGACCACTTCCTGAAGTCTTGAATTTGAAAATTTGAACTTATATGCCTGTTGTGTTTCGATCATCCTGTTCGAGCTCTCTTAGACCACCCCTTCCTATCGCCCCTCAGTTTAAAATTTAAAATTCAAGCTTGTTGTATATCCTCTCAAAACCCAAACGACCTGATTTCGTGAACTGCTCCGAATGAACTCCCTCGACCTACCACTGAGGTCGAAAAATAAATTCGACAAGACCAAACCAAGCAAAAACCATCAACCTGCTTGTACCGTAATGAATCCCATCGACCTGCCCTTGAAGTCGAAAAATTAATTCGACAAAACCATAATCAAATAAAATGCAATCAACCGACTCGAGCAATAATGAATATACTCGACCCGCCACTGAGGTCAAAAAATAATTTCGACAAACCAGAATCAACAAACAACCTGCTCGAGCAATAATGAATATACTCGACTCACCGCTGAGGTCGAAAAATAGATTCGAAAGACCAGAATCAACAATCAACAACCTACCTGCTCGAGCAATAATGAATATACTCGACCCGCCACTGAGATCGAAAAATAAATTCGACAAACCAGAATCGACAAAAAACCTGCTCGAGCAAAATGAATATCATCCAAAACCATAAATAAAATCCAATCAACCTGCTCGAGCAATTATAAATATCATTGACCTAACAAATCCTTAATCAAGGAAACCATCATCTTGTCCTTGAAGTCGAAAAATAAATTGGACGAAACCAGAATCAAATAAATATCATCGACTTGCCACCGAGTCTGTTCGAGCTATCCGTAATGAGTCCCAAGTGGACTTCCCCAAGTGAACATCCTCAATCTGCCATTAGTTACTCGATCTATCCATAATAAGATCCATCGACCTGCCACTAAGATCAAAAGCACAAATACATCATAATCAAACCGAATAAGACCATCAATCTGCTCGAGTTATCTACAATAAACAACATTGACCTATCACTGGGATCAAAAGCACAAATACAACATAATCAAATCGAATAAGACCATCAATCTGCTCGAGTTATCCACAATAAACAACATCGACCAGTCACTGGGATCAAAATCACAAATACAGCATAACCAAACCAATTAAAACCATCTATCTGCTCAAACTATCTAGGATAAAGTCCCGCCACTGGGGTTAAAAGCACAAACACAACAAAACCAAATCCAATAAATCAATTAACCTGCTCGAGCTATCCGTAACGAGCTTGATCGTCCTGCCACTGAGGTAAAAAGCACAAATATCACAAAACCAGATCAAATAGAACCATTAACATGCTCGAGCTATCCGCAATGAGCTCCATCGACCTGCCACTGAGGTCAAAGACACAAATACCACAAAACCAAATCAAATAGAACCATTAACCTGCTCGAGCTATCCGCAATGAGCTCTATCGACTTGCCATTGAGGCCAAAGACACAAATACTACAAAACCAAATCAAATAGAACCATTACATGCTCGAGCTATCCGCAATGAGCTCCATCGACCTGCCACTGAGGTCACAAATACCACAAAACCAAATCAAATAGAACCATTAACCTGCTCGAGCTATCCATAATGTGCTTCATCGACCTGCCACTGAGGTCAAAGACACAAATACCACAAAACCAAATCAAATAGAACCATTAACCTGCTCGAGCTATCTGTAATGTGCTTCATCGACCTGCCACTGAGTTTAGGAACAAATATACAATAATAACAGACCAAATAGAACCAAGTGGAAATCATCGACCTGCCTCCGAGGTCTGCTCGAGTTATCCATGTCTTCGCACTTGTCCACCCAATCCGAGGAATGTTTGAAATAGGAGGTCAACCTGCCCATCCCAAGGGGTGTACTAAACAAGAGACCACCCAGCACGGAGGCCTTAATCATGGTGGATTTTGTCTTCATACTGCTCGAATTATCCATAATGAACTCCCTCAACCTGCCACTGGGGTTAGGAGCAAATATACGATAATACCAGACCAGATAGAACCAAGTAGAAATAATCGACCTGCCTCCGCGGTCTGCTCGAGCTATCCATGTCTTCGAACTTGCCCACCCAATCCGAGGAATGTTCGAAACAGGAGGTCAACCTGCCCATCCCAAGGGGTGTACTAAACAAGCGACCACCCAGCCCGGAGGCCTTAATCATGGTGGATTTTGTCTTCATACTGCTTGAATTATCCATAATGAACTCCCTTAACCTGCCACTAGGGTTAGGAACAAATATACGATAATACAAGACCAGATAGAACCAAGCAGAAATAATCGACCTGCCTCCGCGGTCTGCTCGAGCTATCCATGTCTTCGCACTTGCCCACCCAATCCGAAGGATGTTTGAAACAGTGGGTCAACCTGCCCATCCCAAGGGGTGTACTAAGCAAGCGACCACCCAACCCGGAGGCCTTAGTCAGGGTGGAATTTGTCTTCAGGCACTTGCCGACCCCAAGGGGGCCTTCCGAAACAAACGACTACCCAGCCCGGAGGCCTTAGTCATGGTGGATTTTTTTTCTTCAGGCACTTGCCCACCCAATCCGAGGGATGTTCGAAACAGGGGGCCAGCCTGCCCATCCCAAGGGGTGTACTAAACAAGCGACCACCCAGCCCGGAGGCCTTAGTCATGGTGGAATTTGTCTTCAGGCACTTGCCGACCCCGGGGGGGCTTCCGAAACAAGCTACCACCCAGCCCGAAGGCCTTAGTAATGGTGGATTTTTTTTCTTAAGGCACTTGCCCACCCAATCCGAGAGATGTTCCAAACAGGAGACCAACCTGCCCATCCCAAGGGGTGTACTAAACAAGCGACCACCCATAACATTCATAATTATATCGAGCAAAAAGATATGGTAATAATTGATCATTTTCGTTAGTCCCATAATATTCATAATTATATCGAGCAAGATAAAGAATCAAGCATATTTTTTAACCTCCCTTTCCTGGTTGTACATGATGACTTGTGCTCGAGTTCTTCGACCTGCCACTGAGGTCAAAAAGGAAAACATCGAACACAACAAGATATAATAACACCCGATCATTTTGTTAGTCATCTAAACAATAATCTCAACCATGTCCATATGCATCACAATCTACTCACCTATTCGCCCAAAGTACTCAGACAATGCACATCTCTAAAAAATAGTGCTAAAGGACTCAATGCGTCCATAAACCACGTGTCGATCACACACGACCACCAAACAAGAGTTGAGGATAGTTTTGTACCTAAAGGTTGAGAATACCACTCCACATTGTCTTACCTCTTCAAAATAGAATGATTTCTGCCTTTGATATTGCCACAGTTGATCGACATCATCCATGCTCTTCCTTCTTTATCACCCACCTTTGATGGACTCATGCTCGTTCATTTTGTCCTCGACACTCAACAGCTCCCCCACCATAGCTCGTCAAGACTCGGGTTATTTCGTTGTTTCCTCAACAAGAATTCAGAGAGATATCATTATCCGTATTATATAGAAATCATCCATTTTGCAGTTTTCCACGCCAGAAAACAGGATTTCAAATACAAAAATCACCATCTCCTCGATTTAAAACATGTTCGAGCAGTGACATGCTCAAAAATTATGGATAATCCATTTCAACAAATCCACATTTTTTCATGAAAATTCAAATAAGAGGTTTTCAATATATCAAGATATCGAATCCTATAATTTTAATTCGCCTCCTCGAGCCCATCGATAAGTGTACCAAAAAACACGATAAACACAATCCTAGAATATCCTCAATTCGAAATTACAACCCGCATTTATCTTCTATCATATATATCAACGAACATGTCAAGTGTATCCATGATCAAATCAAATATATCCACAATCAAATACAATAATTCCTCGATCAAATCAAGTATGTCCACGAACAAATCAAATACTCCCTCGAGCAAATCAAATAATCATCCATAAACAAATCCAATAATATTCCACCAATAAATCAAATGGGCTCCACGGATAAATCACATAAATTTTGCACGAATAAATCAGATATATCCACGAACAAATCATATATATCCATGAACGAATCAAATAAATCCTCGAATAAACAGTATAATCCAACCCGAGCAAATCAAGTAATCCTCCACGAATAAATCAAATATTACCACGAATGAGTCAAATAATTCTCCACGAATAAACCAAATAATATCCACGAATAAATCGCATAATTCCCACGAATAAACCATATAGTCCAACACGAGCAACTAAAATAATCCTCCATGAATAAATCAAATATTTTCACGATCGAGTTAAATATTACTACGAACATATCAAATGATTCCACAACTAAATCAAGTATCTTCACGAAAAACTCATATAATTTATCCACGAGTAAACCAAGTAATTCCTAATTATCACCAATTTAAAAATCCTCCAGCTCAAAATTTAAATCCACTCCGTACCTTCATCATGAGAATGATATCCCAAATTACCTTCGCGTTCGCTTTTAATCATCTCGTATTAATTTTGGGCCAAAAATAGGGCTGTTAGATCGACCCGGACCGGTTTGGACCACTCCTCGACCATTCTAAACCGAGTTGGATGCTGCTCTCCCCAATTAATCACAGCTTGGGCCGAATTAGCTTACTGGGCCACGGGGAATCGGAGTTGGGTTGCAAAGACAGATCTGGGCTCCAAATGCACGCTGATGGGCCGAATTGATGGCTGGGCAGGTACGGGCCCTCGCGGGCTTTCGCGGGCTGGGAAAGGGCGCGCGGGCCGCACACAGAGATAAGAGCGGGCCGCGCGGG
>CACSLK010018944.1:5684583-5695886 GCA_902706635.1 Striga hermonthica | reverse complement strand
AGTCGTTCGAAGGTCTTCTGGACTCCTCTTGCACGTACCAAGGTCGCGTGCCGTCGTTGACTTGCGAGAAGGAGATGGAACACAACAGTGTGGGATTGGAGTCGATGGCTGGCTATGGCGGAGGTAGACGAAAATTTATGAAGGAGGGGAGAAGAACTGATATGTGAAGGCGTGGAATAAATTCTGAAATTTATAAGAATCTGCTATTATGGCTTATAAGAAAATCTGAGGGAAGCGATTTGTACGAAGAACAAGATGAAACTTCTGTTCACTTCTCGATCGGTAAAGTGGCCCTGAATATCTGAGTATAAACCTATAAAATAAAGGGAAATATATGCATAAATGCTATTCCTTGAGGAGGTGGTTAAAGAGGCGTGAATGAGTCAATTCTCTCCTTTACAATAGAGTAGTTGGGCGTTATTGAGGCAGGAAAAATCAGCTAAATGGCTGATTGCATATTTCTAAAATCTTCCTTAATAAAAAAATGCTTTACCAAATTTATTTAAATAAATCAAATAAAATAGGTGCAAAGATGAGGCGGTTAACCGGACGTGAGTCTAAGGGCCATGGCGGGGCGCGAGTGTGGCTTATGACTCGGGTCGGTTCTCTCGGTTCTATACTAATCAATATTCGGGGTTCAAATGATCGAACGGTTCGATAAAATAAATAAAGGTAATAATACATAATAATACACACAGATAATATATGTATATAAGCAATTAATCACTTTAGACGTTTAGGTAATTAATAATATCAATAACAATAATAATAATAATAATAATAATAATAATAATAATAATAATAATAATAATAATAATAATAATAATAATAATAATAATAATAATAAGAATAATAATAATAATAATAATATAAACACATTATATCAATTAGGCAACTAGACATTTAATTTAAATAATAACAATCGTATTAATTTAATAATAATAATAAACATTGAAACATTTAAAAGCAACTAGACATTTAATGACATTTAGGCAAATAATAATACTAATAATAATAATAAAAGCAATAAAAATTTAAATAATTCCCATATTTATACAAAATCAAACAAGGGCTTACAGTCTACCCACCTTAAAAGGAATTTCGTCCTCGGAATTCGAAAACTAAAAACATCCAAACTCTAAAATACAACATCAACCATGAAGTTCGGATATCTCTCCTAGTGTCGGTTCCAGTCTCCCCAGTCGCCTCGGACTTGCCGTGCCGGTTCCATTGCACCTCAACGAGATTGACTGCCCGGGTCCTCAGCTGATGAACCTCCGGTCCAGTACGAACACCGATACCTACTCCGATAACACAAAACTTTCCGACCAGCTAGAACTTGAATAATCGCCTTCTTTCTCGCCGGTTGAACGTCGTTCACCTACAAAGAACTCTCACACTGGAGGGGTTTTCTAGTGAAGAGCCTTCGAAGCTTAAGTCAGTGTATATTCAATCAATTCTCAAGAGTGAGTAATAAAATGATCGTATTAAAGAAGAAAGGCTCACCCCCTTTATATAGGAGAGAAATACCTGCCCTAAGGCTGCCCGGGTTTGATGAGCTGGCTGCCCAAGGCTCACCCCCTTTATTAAAGAAGGTCGACTGAGCTGCTCGACTGTTCATCTGGTCGAAGGGAAGATTGGTCGACTGCTTAGCTGGTCGACTGGTTGATTGGTCGATTTCGGCTTGGCTTCCTCGCGGCATGACCTCTTCGATCGGTCAGCCGACCGGTCTATCCTTGTGGGTATAATATCCTATATCATCTAGTCCCCTCCACTCTGGTCGAGTCTGGGTGACTCGATCTAAGAGTGAAATCGTGCTCGTCACTTTTCTAGATGGTCTGATGTCAGATATCGACCACCTAGTGAGTTTCCCGCTCATTTTTTCAAATAATTCCTCATTAATTGCCAGCAATAAAATCGCCTATCACATGTCCTTTCTGTCGCGCCTATTTTTCTGCCGCGTGTCGCTTCTGCTGTCTTTGTCAGATACTTTAATCATTGCGCCTCCTCGCATAACGCGCTTACTTTGAGTGTCGTGTGAGTTAATTCTCTCCACCATAATATTTGGCTTTAATCCAACGGTTCTCATCTTTCAACCCTTTAATCTTCCAGGGTATAAATTCAACACTTAGTGGATTTTCCGAGTTTTCCACCTTTGCAATTTAAAACTCTCCTGTGCTCAGAATTCCCTCTGCAAAAACCCTAATTTTTTCTACGATTCCTCCTGCAATCCTCGAGCTTTCCCGATTCTCTCATCTACGATTATGAGTAAGTTGCTCCTCGCCTGACTTTACGTTTCCTGTATCCGAGATTTTGCGTTTTGAATTTTTTGAATTGGGTATCTGGAGTTTGCTGATTGAGTGTTTTGAATTTGTGTGTTGGATGCCTGTGTTTGCTTGTTAATCACTGTGAATTTTGCCTTTTTCTTCGAAAATCTCCCGAAATCCCTGTTCTCCTTCCTTAATTTCTCAAAAATTGCCTCTTCGTAGAGCCCTAGCTTCGAAAACCTTCTCCTCTCCCCCCTTTTTCTTTTCGTTAGAATTTTTCTTTTTGATATTGTTTTTTCTTTTCTTTTCTTTTCAGATCCTGCTACTTCGACCACCTCCTCCGACTCGGTTCAAATATTGCCCTCTGCACTCGAAGCCATTCCTCTTTCTATCCTTGGTCCCGGTGACACCGTTCCTATTCATGTCTTTACAGCTCGCGTTGCTTCTGCTAATTCCGGGGATACCATGGATAACATCCCCCTCCGCCATCGTCGACCTGCCTTTGTCTCGCTAGATGAGCCAGAGGAGGATGAGGTCACTTCTTCTCAACCCACTTTTCCTGTATCTTCGACCAATCCTCCCTCTTCCTCTCAGGCTGTTCCCCCAGCATCTTTGACCATTCCTCCTTCTCCTCCTCAACCTGATGCTCCAAACTCCCTACCAAACAAAACTTCGACCAAAAACCCCCGCAAAACCTCCACAAAGCGCCCTTCTTCTTCCTCTCTCTCCAACAGCTGATATACTTCTGAGAAGATCGGCCACCCCAGCAGTTGGTCGTTCTATAGGTCTTCTCCCTCCGAAAAATACGATCATCCCCCGAGGTACTGTTATACTTTTTTCGAAATCCAATTCATGCTTGGGCTTCGTTTCCCTTTAAGTCCTGAGCTGCTCCAAATTTGTGAGTGGTTTGGGCCTCCTCTGCACCAGCTTCCTCCTAATGCCATCCCTTTTATGACCACCTTTATAATCCTCTGCCACATCCGCCTGGGTCATTTCAAACTCTCCTTCTTCCATTATTGCTATGCCCCTTTCAAACAAGGTCGAGGCCTCTACCTAAAGAGCCGAAACGGCGTCCATTTCATCAACGATATTCTTACCAACATTCTTAAGTGGATTGATAGGTTTATTTTTGTCGAGCCCAACACCCCTTTTCCTTAGCCCTCTATCCCATGGGTCAAGGAACTTCCGCAAGAGAATTCTACCCCTCCTCCTCCTCCTAACGCTCTTTTCGACCAACAGATTCACTCTTGGAATTCCAAGCTCGTTAAGTCAGAAAAGCTCCTCAAGGATGAGAGACTCCTCCATTACTGCGGCCTCCTCACCCACAAAACCTGCCCTCCCCCCACCAAAAAGGTCCTTGATCTTATTTGGATTAAGGATGATCCAGGTAATCTTCGACCGGCTTGCTCGAGCGGTTTCTTTCATGTTTCAACTAAAGTGTGTTTCATTGGTATCAACCATAATTTTCTGTTATCTTTTTGCAGAGGCTCCTAGTTTTAACATTCCTCTGAGGAGAGCTCCCTTGAAGAGGAAATCTGGGGCCATCTCCGGCTCGGCCGGGGATAAAGTTGAGGGGTCGGCCACCTCTTCTGATTCTCGACCAGAGCCACCACAACGATCCCCGCCACGACAGACTCCGCTGCCTCCGCCACCGCCGCAAAAGCAACCAAAACAGCAACACCAACAGCAACACCAACAGAAACAGCAACAACAACAAGAACACCAACAAAAACAGCCATCTCATACACAACACTAACAGAAGCAACCACACATACCTACCTCCTCCTCTACCACCAAAACCTCGATCTCCTCCAGAAATGAAGATCGCCAACAAAAGAATCCCGATCACCAAGACCGAACCGACGACCACCAACCAAAGATCACTGACCGCCAACACAGAACCGAAGAGCGCCCACCAAAAACAAATCCTCGAGCCGCTGATCCTCAAGGCGCCAACCCACCTAAGACCAGCATTCCCGACCAAACTCCTCCTTCCAATGAGCTTTCTCTGAAAGGGCCACTCGTCGACTCGAGCAAGACCATGGTCGATTCTAGGCGTGAAGTGGCTCAAGGGAAACAATCGTGCTCGGAAAAGTCTGAGGCGATCACCAAGCGTCCCCGCCTGAGCCAGACCATCGACACTCTGGCCACAAAGCCTTCCTCCCTGCTACAGGCTCCGGTGAATGACATGGTGACCAGCCTTGAGGGTGCTCTTCTTGAGGATGACCTTAAGGATGATGGTGCTACTTTGCTGGAGCGCGGCGACCAGTTCGTACGATGGCTTACCTAGGTATTATTTTCTGTTCTTACTTTGGTCTTTTTCTTTCTCGACCATATGTTCTGAATCTCTTGCACTGAACTTGTACGTTTTTTGTCGATCGTAGGGTTTGGTCCAATTTTTACCTTGGGCTAAAGAAGCTAGAGACAGCTCTGGGAAGTCTATTAAGAAGCATGAAGACGCCCTCAAGCATCTGCAGGATAAGAATTCATCTATTCTGCACCACAATAATAAACTCCGTGAGATGCAGATGGAGAAGAAAACCGAGCTCGAGGTCAGGATTAAGTCCCTTGATGGAGAGCTCGATAAAAAAGACAAATCTCTTACAGAAAAAGATGTTGTCCTCGCAATGAAGGAAACAGCTGTAGCGGAGAAGGAGGCCGCCTGGAAGGAAAAGGAAACAACGCTCGACAGGAGCGGTCTGCTCGAGTTTAGGCGGAGGATGCTCGGGCACAATGTAACACCCCGCTATTTCATGAAAATCAGAGTGCGTTTTTCGCAAGGTTTTTCAAGATAAAACGTTTAAGTTGCGAAATACTTATTCGTAGTGCTACCATAAAATGTGACATGACCCGAAAAACCGTTATTTTAGTTTTCAAGAAAACAAACGGTTTAACATAACATATTGAACGACTAAAAGTCGGATCAAAAGCTAAATTCGTCAAATAGTCATAATCAACGGAAACATGTAGCGTCGTCAAAATATTTTTAAACACATGACTAAAAGTCCTGAACCGACCGCCAGCTCACTCCTCAGCTCCGACTCTGCTACCAGAAAAACATGAAAAATGTGGGGCGTGAGCACTAAATCCACTGTGCTCCGCAGAAACTCATACTAAAGTAAACAATGAAAATAATTACAATATCATGATCCTGGCATATATAACTGAACTGAGCTGAAACTGGTACTGAATAATCATGATCTGATACTGATGTCGTGATAATCATCACCTGCCTGATACCTGAACATCTGCCAGCATAAATGCCAGACACCATGTTCACACTCTAGTGGGCAGACTAAGGCCACTAGAACCCAGAATGGACTGGCGACCATTCCGAGCAGATACTGATAATACATACCTCAAACATGGTATAATAATTATAATCAATGTAAAACCCAGTCTGAGTCCCCACCTGATCCGTCTGAATAAAAAGGTAGTGCTGATAATCGTATCCTGATCAAACTGAAAAATAATATAAACAATTACTAAATACTATGCTCAGACTGATTAAAATAGCTGTTTAATATGTTAAGATACTCAACTGGAACTTGACATGACATCTAAACTTAACCGGTATAATCGGAACCGTCTTAACATGGAACTGGACTGACATGAATTTACTGAACTGGACTGGACCCGGAATTTAACTGAAAAATTGGGACATAAACATGAATCGAGGTCGGTTTCTGGTCTGGCCGGACAGCCGGCCTGCTAAGGCCTTGGGTGCGTGCGCTGGCATGGGCTGTGTGCGGGCACGGACTGTGCGCGTGCACGGATTGGCGTGGCTTAGGCGCGACATGAAGTTGCCGGCCTTGCTGGGCATGGCCAGGTGCACGGGCATGGCCGCTCGTGCCTATTGGCATGGATTGGGCGCGGTTGGCATAGCATGACTCTCGCTGGGCTCGACATGCGTTAGCCTGGCCAGCTGGACGTGACTTGAGATGCTAGCATACGACTGGACATGGTTGGGCGCTGCCGAACGCTATGGGCGCTGGCACTCGGCGCGACTGGCGCTGCTGGGCGCTACCGAGCACCGCAGCAGGCGACTAGGTACCTGAACATGCGTAGTGATGTACGCGATGACATGCTGGCGTGCACTGGGCACTACCAACTGACGCTGCTGCGGGCAGGGCTATGTGTGACGTCCGACTGGGTATGCACGCACGCTGTCCGCCCGCCATGGGACTGGCTGCCGGCACGCTGCTGCCGCTGTGTGCGGGCAGCGCGACCACGACCGGCCTTTGCCTGCCGTCCGGCGATTTCCTCTGACCATATCAATATGAACTAAAATAACTTGAAATAACATGATCGTAACCACATAAATCACGTGAAAATACATAGGAAAGACATTGACATGGTTCGGAAAAAGCTTGTAGCGTGCGCGTAGGCGCGACCCGACGCTACGACCGATATGCTCGGTCACTTGATATATTCCTCCGACAACATAATCTCAAAATGACATAACATGACTAATTACACATAAACGGTCGAATGAACATGAACATATCTTGTTGAGACGTACGTGGCCGCGGCTTGCGCTACGTGCGTAGCCGATGGCTTTGGCCAATCCCTCGGCCAAACCATGACTTTTCTCGACCAACTTCGCATAACTTAACATGAATTAACATATTATAACCAAACCAATATAAATTGCTCAAGAGATGGCGGATATAATTGAACATGGTTCGGACTTGGCTTAACTTGCTTTAAACCGAGCTTAACATGGCTGTAACATGAACCGACTAACATGACTTGGACATAACAAACGTAGCATGAGCATACTAACATTAAGAGAAGGTTAGGACGTGATTACCTCCTCAATTGCTAGGTAAGTTGTACAAGACTTCCAAGCTTGCTCGGCTCTTTGTGCTTCCGTGCGTGCGTGCGTGTGAAGAAAAACTTAATCTAGCTTAACTATGCTTACCTTTGGCTTAGTATTTCTCAAGTGCTCTCTTAATATTTGCTGTAAGTATAGGGGAAAATTTACCACATTCATCACTTAAATAAATGGCCGAAAAGAAGTGAATTTGGATAAAAATTGGAAGCAATTTGCTTAGCCAATTAGCTCTCACCACTTGCTTTGCATCTAAGGCCTTAGGTGGAAAATTGTTTGCTTAGTCATCACTTTTGGTTTGGAAAGAAGCCACATAAGCTAGGTAATATGATGACTTCACGTGAAGTTTTTGCCCAAGACTTATGGCAATTAAATTTTTAAGAACGCCTTTAGGTATTCATCAAGCATAACTAAAGCTTGCTTAGGTACAATTATTTAGTGGTAAGGACGTGCACTATTTGGGCGTGATTTCTCGGCAATGCAAGGCACTTATTGCACGGCCAACATATTGGAAATGATCTTAGTATATAGTTGAATATTTAAAATTATTTCGAGCACAACCGTGAATTCAAAAATTAATTTGAATATAACCTCGATTTAACCTCATTAACTCCAAACTTATTTATTATAAAGATGAATTGGAATTAAATCTGGTAACTTATTCGTTTACTGAAATAATTAAGCCGAATAATTTATCGACTAATAGTCGAACTTGAACTGAAACTCAATAACTGACTCGAACTTATCTTTTGACGATTAATCGAATATTCTAAATTCAATTAATACGTCAATATTGAAATAATTACTCCCAACTTGCTAATGTCCCTTTATTAAATAAACGGACTAAGATTAATTATTATTATTGACTCGGTTAATAAATAAAATTAACCGGATATACTTTTGACTTATCGTCGAACTTGGAATTTATCTGACTGAATAACTTAGACTTGAACATTAACATGAATATTTATTAACAAAGGCTAGCTTAAAATTAAAAGCTAGTATTTTCCTTTATTAATAAAATTTCGGGGCATTACAATCCCCCCTCCTTAAAATATTTCCGTCCTCGGAATTACTAAAACTGGAATGTACAAGCTTAACATAAAGTTTATACTTACTGATGTCATGACTTGAGAATTCAGTATTTTAATACCGAACAATAGACTTGATCTTAACTGGAGAATCATCAATTCACAATTAAGTGAATTGTTGATTAATGCTGACTGAGAATGGACACTTTCCTGAAATAAAGTGTTCCAGTGATTATACATGACATTAAAAGCATAATTCTTTAGCGTACTAGTAATCACCTACTGGCTGATTGCTGATCTTCAGTTGGAACGTTGGTTGGAAAACCCAAGTCGTATGGTATGCACGGAAGATTTCAGAGATACGCACATGTACAAATGAGGATAACTAGCGATCTCGGTAACTACCTTTCGTGAATATCTACTCAATAACGCGGTACATCGTTCGCGGCACATTGCAATGCGGCACGCCCGCTTCTCATCTAGTGAGTGCGGCTCGCCTGTATGTAGCACCTGGCGAACATTGCACCTGCGACGTCGACGTAGTATGTATAACTGGTCATATCTGTGTAACACCTTGCTATTTCATGAAAATGAGAGTGCGTTTTTCGCAAAGTTTTTTTTTTTTAAAATAAAAGCATTTATTTTGCGAAATACTGATTCGGAGTGCTACCGTAAAATCTGACTGTATCTGAAAATCGTTCTTTTAGTTTAACAACAAAGTGGTAATAAAACATAGTAACCGACTGGAGTCGGATCAAAAGCTGGTTTGACAAACTTAAGTAGTCAGCGGAATACATAGTGTAGCCAAACCATATTTAAACATATATACAAACTTCCTGAACCGGTCGCCAGCTCACTCCTCGGCTCCGACCCTATGACCTGAAAAACATGAATAATGTAGGGGCGTGAGCACTAATCCACTGTGCTCCGCAGAAACTCATACTAAAGTAAACAGTGAAAATAATTACAATATCATGATCTTGGCATATATAACTGAACTGAACTGAAACCGGTACTGAATAATCATGATCTGATACTGATGTCGTGATAATCATCACCTGCCTGATACCTGAACATCTGCCAGCATAAATGCCGGACACCATGTGCACACTCTAGTGGGCAGACTAAGGCCACTAGAACCCAGAATGGACCGGCGGCCATTCCAAGCGGATTCATGACATGATAATACATACCTCAAACATGGTAGAATAATAATAATCAATGTAATAACCAGTCTGAGTCCCCACCTGAACTGATGGTCTGAAAATGTAAGTGCTAATCATCTGCAAAACTGTGACATATATAAACAAATACTAAGTACTATGCTCAGACCGACTAAAATAGCTGTTAAGATGCTCAACTGGAACTGATGACTTAACTGGACCTACTGACATGAACTGGGGCTTTACATAGACTGACTGAATTTGTAACTGAACTTAGCTGGCATGACTTATCGACATGATTTACTGACTTGAACTTAACTGATATTACTGAACTGAAATAGCTAGACTGATAATTGAACTGGATTTACTGAACTGACTGACTGGACTTGAAATTTTTAACTGAAATTCTGGACTGAACTCGGACCGGTCACTAAGTCCTGAACTGCTCAGATGACTGGTCTGAACCAGCCGATTCAATGGCTGGCCAGACCGCTGGCTCGATGTGGCCGGGCGGTCGGCCGCTGGTCTGGGTCAATCGGCTCGGTTCCGCGCTAGGCCCGCCGATGTCCGGGGCGGTCACTGGTATGGATTGGCACGGCCTGGATGCTACCGGGCCTTGCTGGACTCAACTGAGCAGGTCGTGGACGACCGCGCGCACTGGCCTGCGACTTAGCTCGCTGGCGGGCTACTAGGCACGACCAACGTCGACTGGACCTTACCGGGCGTGACAGACATTAGCCTGTGCATGACCAGGCATGACTTAGGCGCTGGCGGTTGCGACTGGTACAACCCGCGCGTATGGAACGACCATTGGGTGCCGCTGGGCACGACCGACGGTCGACTGGAATCGTGGCATAGCAATAAGGCATTGTCGGGTGCTGCAGGCGCCGACACTTGCATTACTGGGCACTGCCGGGCGCTATTGGCATCGCGTACAGACGACTGGGCACATGGACGCGCGGACTGGCACGGACTGGAACCGTACAGGCGCTGTCGGGAGACCCTGACGGCACATGACGCTCGGCGTGCTATCGAGGACTGACTGCGCGTTGCCATGCGTAACTGGCGTGCATTACGTGCGTCTACGCACAGGCCCGCCGACGGCACGTTATTGGACGCTGCGGCCCAGTGATGACGGATCGAATTTCTGTCTATATGATGGTTGTGAATAAACGCGCTCTGGGCCTTCGTTTATCCACGATAGACGTGTCTAACAGACGCACTGCGGCCTTCTCCTAGACACCGTGACTTCAAGACGCTCTAATGGCCTTCTCTCCGACACTGTATGTAAACACGCACTAACGGCCTTGTTTAAACACACGTTAAGAACATCAGTTCCCCCTCAAGATCGGCTCACCAATTCAATACTCATTCAACTTTCAACATGTAAAATATGATGAGGTACATGGGGTATTTATAGATACCAACTATCTCTAAGCCTAATAGGTCTAGATCTCCTATTCTATGCAATAAAATAAATCCTAACTCTAGAAAGCAATAAAATCCTAAAGCTACCAAATAACTATTGCTTGGCTTGCACACCAAGAAAATCTAGAAGCTCCCTAAAATCCCTCACGTGTTCCAACTCTCGGCCGCCTCAATTGTCCGCATCGTACGTGTCCTCCGCGCACGCGCGCGCTATCGCGCACGCCTCACGTGTGCCGCCCTCCTTTTGCGCGTGTGCGCCTAGTGCCTCGCCTAGTCCCGTGCGGACTAGGTCTCTGTCCGCGTCATCGCCACTCGCGCCCTGCACGCCCATCGCTTGCTGCTCCGCGCGTGCCGCCAGTCTCCGAGGTCCGTTCTTCTATCGCGCAGCCTCGTGCGCCCGCAGTGCCGCGCGTACCGCCAACATCCTCACCGTCGCCCGCTACGCCTATGCCCACACGGATTAGGCGTCCGTCCGCATCGCTGGTACTCGCGCGCCCATCGCATGCTTCGCCCCAGCTAGCCAACCATGTTGGGTTCTGTTAGGAACGTCAAACAACATGCACAGTATTGAACTTTATCG
>CACSLK010018944.1:5556599-5576126 GCA_902706635.1 Striga hermonthica | reverse complement strand
TGAATTTCGGCATCTAGTGTCCATGAAATATAATTTTTTCCGGAAATGTCAAGAGCCTCAAATTCGAGTTTGACCAGATTTGCCATGATAACTATAAAATAAAACATCAATACTTAGATTAGAGAAAATTACATTATACAATCATTAATTCTCCACAACGTACAGAAAAGCAAATAAGAGACACATCATACAAAAACCTAATACATAAAGTATAAATTCAGTGGTATGATACATCATTGTGAAAATTCCCAAAGTGTAAAAAATAAACAATATAATGGTAATTATAAATAGTAGATGAAACATTTATTATTATTTTTTTCGTTTGAGGGAAATATATTTTAGTATTTGGAATGGTGTTAATATATGAAGTGTAGTGTGATATATATATAAGTTGATAAGTAGCCGTTGCAATATAGCCGTTATGAAGCCGTTGAGAACAAATTAATGATATAATATTTGTTAGTTATTTATTCATGATTATAAAATACTAATTAATCATGTATAGCATCTTAAAAAAAATTCACCGAGTCACTATGTGAACAATTTAATGAATATAAGTGACAAAACAAATAAAAATGTCACTCCACACTACTCGATAAATCTTTCGGTGGGTACAAGAATAAGCAGTTATAAATTTCACACCACATTACTGGGTAAACCATTTTGTGGGCGTTAAGTATAAGTAATAATATTATTTATTATAACTTGAAGTTATATATCATAATTAGTAATAATCATAAACAAATTTAATAATATCATCTTACCACATATTATTGACCATGGCATAGCCTTACTTGCCAATAATAATGGTAATATGTAAATAATGTCATATTTAGTATATTCATACCACATATACTCGACTATGGCAGAGCCTTACTTGTCAAGAATAATGGTAATATGTATATCAGTAAAATATACTAATTTTATGTAATATATATACATACATATATAATTAGTATATTCCTACCTTCCTTGACCGGGTAGAGCGTTCGTGCTGATAACGTGTTATGAAAACGGGAAAAGATAAAGAACACAGAGTAGAAACCGAATAGAAATTATACTGAATATTTTCTTTTCTTCTTTCTTTCCTTTTAATTGTGCAACCTTGCAATACATATGCTTTGCCTTTTATAGGCAAATTCTACCGACACATACACACAAATAATGCACATCCATTATTCATACCCATACCTCATTTACTATTCACATTTAATCAAATAGTGAAATATCACTATCAAAGCATAGTGGTTTATTCCACTTATTTCTAACAATATAAGCACAAGACTTGGTCTTATAAAGACACTTGTTTTAAGAGAACTAACAGTGGCAAAGTAAAAGGCCTAAGCAGGTAGCTTAGTAATAGGATAGATGTCAAAATCTCCTAACTCCACTATCTTGAAAACTTTAACCAATAATGATGGATTAAATTTGCTTAACCTCACTTAGCATAGCATTCACGGCATTTTCGACTTAAGCTTGATTAGTACTTAATTAAGCACAATTAATATGCTTAACTATTTGACTAATGCTTAATAATTAGTACCAAAATTATTCCGAACGTAAACGTGACTTCGAAAATACTTTCAGATAATCTCGACTGAAATAATTAATTCCGAACTCATTAATTAAATAAACGAATCGGAATTAAATTCTGAAACTTATTCGGTTACTGAAATAATTAAACCGAATAATTTATTGACTAATAGTCAAACTTTAACTGAAACTGAATAAATGGCTTGAATTTAACTTTTGACGATTAACTTAATTAATACGTTGACATTAGAATAATTACTCCCAACCTGCTGATGTCCATTTATTAATATAAACGGACTGAGATTAATTACTATCATTGACTCGGTTAATAAATAAAATTAACCGGATATATATATTGACTTAACGTCGAACTTGGAATATAACTAGCTGATTAACCTGAACTTGAACATGAACATGATTATTCATTAACAATGGCTAGCTTAACATTAAAAGCTAGTATTTTCTTTTATTAATAAAACTCGGAGTGTTAAAATCCACCCTCCTTAAAATATTTTCGTCCTCGGAAATACTAAAATTGGACGTACAAGCTTAACATAAAGCTTATACTTACTGATTACATGACTTGAGAATTCAGTACTTTAATACTGAATAATGGATTTGATCTGAACTGAGGAGTCATCAATTCACAATTAAGTGAATTGTTAGATACTGCTGACTGCGAATGGACACTTTCCTGAAATAAAGTGTTCCACTGATTATACATGATAATAAAAACATACTTCTTGAGCGTACTGGTCCTTATTTCTTGGCTAATTGCTGATCTTCGGTCTGATCGTTAGTTGTGAAAAACCCCGGTCGTTGGTACACATGGAAAATTCAGAGATACGCACATGTACAAATGAGGATAGCTAGCAATATCGGTAATTACCTTTCGTGAACATCTAATCGATAACGCGGCACATCGTTCGCGGCACATTGTAATGCGGCACACCTGCTCCTCATCAAGTGAGTGCGGCACGCCTGCATACAGCACCTGGTGAACATTGTACCTGCGTCGTCGACGTAGTCTGTGTAACTGATCATATCTGTACCTCAAGCTAGTAACCTCAATGTACTATAATGCTAACTCTCTGTAATCTCCCAGTGTACTGTGACTCAGGCATGGCATCTTTCTCTTATTGCGACATGCATCCTTGAATAGAAAGCCTCAGTTTGTGTTCACGGCGCTGTCTATTGTTGTTGATTGGACCTTCTCCATTGTACCTGCAAATCTTTACCTTCCCTGAGGTTTAACATAACCTCAAGAAAAGTCTATCATGAGCTAATCTTTCCTGCGATTTCTCAAATTTTTTTTTTCAGAATTTGAGAATCGAGGCACTGGATATACTGGTAAGTCTTGTCTTATTAGACAGACCATCCTCGACTTTGACATGACTAGCCTGAATAGTCACATAACTGGATAACCCTGAATTAACACTAACATGACTATATAATTTTTTGTTGAGCTCTGGAAGCTATCCTGAGACAATTAATTGGTCATCTCAGAATTTGGATCATGACATTTACTGACTTACTTGGCATGATAAGGCACGACTTCAAGTTTCCAGGTAAATTTGGAGTAATAGTCCGTATATTAGACCTCCGTATTTAGCCCGGCTTAGTAACTATTATACGTTGACCTTAATTCATGAACGTTGACTTTAAATCGTGATCATTGACTCATGGTTATGTACTGTATAGGGCTGCTCTAGTATCAACTGGTCCCGCAAGTACAAAAGAAATAACTGATCTTGAACTTTGACAACCATAACTTGGAATATCAAACTGATAGAATACATGATATAACTGACTTCAAAGGTTGTTATGACATGAAATTATCCTGTTCTGATCCCAGTTTCAAGTCTCCATGGTATACCCGACTAAATGGCTCTTATTCTAGCCTCCATGGTAACCCGGAATATTGACTCTTATACACTGGAAACCGTTACTTTTGACAATAGCCTTAAGAATTATAACAACCTCTAGCATGAAAATTTAGCCTTGAACATGATTTACTGATTTGACTTAGGAAATTTGAGTCTATTCCTTGATCTAACTCAAGGAATTCCTCCTTGGAAAGTGCCAACAGGTTGGTAAAATTGGCAGTTTTCGATAGAAAACGTCTGAGGAACATGATTGCTAAGATTTGTATAACATAAGTGCTTACAAATCTCTTGACGATTCGTAAACTCGACCTGAATAAATCTAGAATTTAATCTAGAGTTCTCAAATTTAGCCCCTTTCTAAGGTTCTGAATTCTGATTCGAACATCCTTACTGATGACATCATACTGACTATAGACATAATAATTCAAAGCTGATCAACAATGCACACATATCTCTTGACGAGTTGCTAAACATGACTGGGAAATACTGACATTAAATCCTGAGTATACTGACTACTGATCCTGAACATGATTCGAGCATCTTAACTAAGTCATAACTGAGGTATTTCTGAGCATAGACATAGTACTTTGTTTATAACTTAAAACATAAATCAGCACTTACTTGTAGTCGGCGAGGTGTGAGAGTGACGTGTTCAGGTTTTTTGTAAATTTTCTGACTCGTAAAAATTTTCAGAGACGCAGAAACGTGCTCTGATACCATCTGTAACACCCCGCTATTTCATGAAAATCAGAGCGTGATTTTCGCAAAACATTTAAATAAAATACTAATTAGTTTGCGAAATACTGATTCAGAGTGCTACCGTGAAAATCTGACTTTATCAGAAAACCGTTATTTTAGTTAACAACAAAACGGTTATATAACATAATAACCGACTAACGTCGGATCAAAAGCTGGTTTGTAAACTGAAATAGTAGCGGAAATCATAGTGTAGCCAAAACATGATTGCACATATATACAAATGTCCTGAACCGGTCACCCGCTCACTCCTCGGCTCTGACTCCCTGACCTAAAAAAAACATGAATAATGTGTGGGCGTGAGCACTAATCCAATGTGCTCCGCAGAAACTCATACTAAAGTAAACAGTGAAAATAATAACAATATCATGATCCTGGCATATATAACTGAACTGATACTGAACTGAAAGTGAAACTGATAACTGATACCGGTACTGAATAATCTGATACTAATCTCGTGATAAACATCACCTGACTGATAACTGAACATCTGCCAGCATAAAATGTCGGACACCATGTGCACACTCTAGTGGGCAGATTAAGCCACTAGAACCCAGAATGGACCGGCGACCATTCTGAGCGGATACTGATAATACACACCTCAAACATGGTAGAGTAATTATAATCAATGTAATACCCAGTCTGAGTCCCCACCTGAACCGCTGATCTGAAAATTTAAGTGTTGATTGTCTGCAAAACTGCGACATATATAAACAAATACTAAGTACTATGCTCAGACTGATTAAAATAGCTGTTAAGATGCTCGACTGAACTGACATGACTTAACTGGATTTATTGACATGAACTAGGGCTCAACATAGACTGACTTGAACATAACTGAAATTACTGAACTGAACTGATAACTTAATTGATTTCATTGAACTAACTGGTTGGACCTGGAACTTAACTGGAATATCTGACATAACTTGGACCGGATCAAAACAATATTAAAATATAGAAATAACCGGTCTAAACCGGCTGATTCACTGGCTGGCCGGACCGACGGCTCGCTGTGGCCGGGCGGTCGGCCACTGGCTCGGGCCAATCGGCTCGGTCCCACGCTGGGCTTGTTGATGCCCGAGCGCGGTCACTGGTATGGACTGGCACGGCCTGGGTGCTACCGGGCCTTGCTGGACTCAACTGAGCACGGTCGTGGACGACCGCGTGCACTGGCGTGCGACTTAGCTCGCTGGCGTGCTACTAGGCACGGCCAACGTCGACTGGAATTTACCGGGCGCGACAGACATTAGCCTGTGCACGATCGGGCATGACTTAGGCGCTGGCGGGCGCCGACACTTGCATTACTGGGCACTGTCGGGCGACCCTGACGGCACATGATGCTCAGCGTGCTATCGAGCACTGACTGCGTGTTGCCGTGCGTAACTGGCGTGCGCTGCGCACGCTTACGTACGTACCTGTCAACTGGACGCTGCACGCTAAGCGGGGTGTGCTGCACACGCTATGTGTTGGCAGGCACTACGACCGGCACCTTGTCGGTCGTCCAGCGACATATTCTGGTAACAACAACTCAATTCAACATAACATGACATTTTAGGCTCAAAATGCATATAATACTCGAAGGACCTCGACTAGAAAAAGAGATAGCTCGATAGGACCTATGTGGCGCCTACGAGAGAAAACATCCAAACAATGAACTTGACCACACGACCTACGCATGCTTGACCTTATATGCTCATAAGAATACTAAAGAAATGATAATACAGGCTTACCCCTTGATTGCTCGTGAAAGGTACTAAGCTTCGTGCTTTCGCTCGTGGCTCGGCAACGTGCGTGCTCTTTTGGACAATGGCTAGTACAAGGTGTCTTCTTCACTTCTTTTCTTATAATCTCAATATTTTTCTAACTTTTCTTTCGGTAACTTACTCTCTATCTCTCTCGGTTATGCTAAGAAATGGAGTATTTATGATTTAACTAAGTATAATAAAGCTTAATAACATCAAATGCCTTAGCAACTTTACATGCTCTCGGCATTATATAAGAAAAAGAGGAGAAATCTTATACAAATGATGACCCTCATTTATCCTCACGGCTTGCTATATATATAAAATAAAGAAGTGGAAAAAAGTGATATAAGCACAAGACTTATTCTTATAAAGACACTTGTTTTAAGAGAACTAATAGTGGCAAAGTAAAAGGCCTAAGCATGTAGCTTAGTAATAGGATAGATGTCAAAATCTCCTAACTCCACTATCTTGAAAACTTTAACCAATAATGATGGATTAAATTTGCTTAACCTCACTTAGCATAGCATTCACGGCATTTTCGACTTAAGCTTGATTAGTACGTAATTAAGCACATTTAATATACTTAACTATTTGACTAATGCTTAATAATTAGTACCAAAATTATTCCGAACGTAAACGTGACTTCGAAAATAATTTCGGATAATCTCGACTAAAATAATTAATTCCGAATTCATTAATTAAATAAACGAATCGGAAATAAATCTGGAAACTTATTCGGTTACTGAAATAATTAACCTGAATAATTTATCGACTAATAGGCGGACTTTAACTGAAACTGAATACATGACTTGAATTTAACTTTTGACGATTAACTTAATTAATACGTCGACATTGGAATAATTAATCCCAACCTGCTGATGTCCATTTATTAATATAAACGGAACAAGATTAATTACTATCATTGACTCGGTTAATAAATAAAATTAATCGGATATATATATTGACTTAACGTCGAACTTGGAATATAACTAGCTGATTAACCTGAACTTGAACATGAACATGATTATTCATTAACAAAGGCTAACTTATCATTAAAAGTTAGTATTTTTCTTTATTAATAAAAGTCGGGGTGTTACAGCATATATTTATATAATACACATGATAATATCTATTTACATATAATTAGGCAATTAAACCATTAAAAGCAAATTAGACATTTAATAATAATAATAATAATAATAATAATAATAATAATAATAATAATAATAATATTAATAACGCAATAATAAATAAATAATCCCAATAATATACATATAATCCACACAATAATATCACTTTGGTAATTAAATTCAAATTAGTAATAATAATGCCAATATAATAGTATCCAAAAATAAATCCAATTAACGAGTTAAATCCAAACTACCCGATTTAACCGAAAGCTGAACGACGAACGTTTTAGAATAAAACGATTGAGTATTTAAACTCATAATTTAACTACCACTTGACCAATACAATAAATATAATGAAATAAATAAAATTCGATAAATAGAATAATCCGAGAAATTCTATAAATCGAAAGGGTCCTTACAGTCTATCCTCCTTAAAATATTTTCGTCCTCGGAAATACGAATGAACATGCATCTAAAGGAAAACGACAAACTCGGACGGAAACTTTTCAATCATGAGGTCCGGGTATCTCCTCCGAAACTCAATCCTGCTCGCATGAGTCTTATCGCCATAGACTCAGAAAGACGTATCCCCACATACATGACCCAATCCGACTTGCCCTATGCTCATATGTTTACCTTCATGCACGGGAGGGTGATCAATCCTGCCCGAGCTCAGGCGTACATCCTCTTGCAAGGACCCAGTCTGGCTTGACCTATACTCATGAGTATCAACAACTTGCTTCGTACCTAACAACAAACAAGACCCCAACGGGTCGTTTGGTGTATTTCTAGCGTACTCCAACTGCCTCACCATCGAGGTGGATACGTGACGCTAAGCTTCAACCTCGTGCTCGAGGCACACTGAAAACTTGCTCACGATTTCATCACGGGTCATGCGTCTCTATCAGAGACATCGAACGGTATCACACATATAGAAATCACAGCCTTATTATGCTCATCTCTCAAGATATCGACTCCACGAGTCGAACGTAGCCCTTATGCGCAACATAAGGCTTCGTCCAATATCAGCACGAACTTCCCTATTTGCCGACTCGAGAAACTCTCGGGTAAGGCATAGGGATTTCATTGACTAAACTCCTTAAACGAATACAATCGATTAAGGATTCATACACGATTTAGTGGAACTTGGAAATCTCGGTTCAAGGTTTGGGGTAACCAAAATAGCTCAACATACAAACCAGTCGAACAAAAAAATGAAATCAATGGTTCGGGGTTAGTGCACTGGCACTCAAGAGGCGGTACGCTCGCTGGCGCTGCATAAGCGGGGCGCCGGGTCACGTGCGTACCCACCAACTTGGAGACCAGCTGCAAGTTTGAGGTTTGGCCACATCCGGTGGCTCGGGGATTTTGTGCGTACGGTGATGACGGCTGCAGCTTTCGTGCGAGTCAAAGGTTGGCCCCATGGTTGCCTTGCGTCTCTCAGCACGGGCGTGCGTGCTCAGCCATCACTTTGCGTGGCTACACCTGGTCAGGGACGGCTTTTGTTCCAAGGTTCAAAAGAAATTTACAGTCCAAGTTAATTCAAAAAGGGATGGTTTTACCAAATTTCGAAAATTTTGGGTTCAACAAAACAATATATTTTTCAGGCATTCCACAATTTTCAAAAATTCAAGGGTTTCAGAAATAGCAAGGTTCAAGTCCGAGTCCCAAGTCCACTTCCTTTCCCAACGACACATTCTAATACGCGAAGAGATCAACGATTGAGATAGACGAGAATTCTCAAAGAAATTTTAAGACGATTATTCAGTCGGGAATAATCCCAAATCAGCAACTCATGCCGAGAGATAAAATAACTAGCTCGCCTCGACTCTTCCAACTAATAGCGTCGACCGTCACGTCAGCTCTCCCAAAACTCCCAAAGAAGTAGAAAAATAAGGGTTTCTACGATGGACAAAATTTCAAAACAAGGACGGTTCTGTACCTCGCGATGTGCTTGCTCCGGACTCGACTATCCCCCTTAAATGATTTCCTCATAATCTTTCAAGGTGGAAAGAAACACTTTTTGGTCAATGCCGCCTAAGAGGTATAACGAAACCAGATTCCCAAATTCACGAAAATAGAGAAGGATAAAAAAAGACACTTAACTCCATCCAAAATCTTATCTTACGCAAGGGAAGGAAAATCTAGCGAAATTGCCATAGTACAAAAATAATTGGATGCCCAAGAGGAGTCTCAAAACACAATTCAACTCGACTACCATGTGAGAGAATAATAATAAAAAGCAAGCTAAAGACACTCAGACGGCATAGGCGCGAACGACAGTTAAGGGCTATAACAGGTCAAATTTACACATTAAACCTGCTGCCAGTTTTTGCAGAAAAATAGATTGCACGGTGTGTGTATATTGAAGGTATCTCTTTGTACATAAGAGATATTTAAATGAATCTTGCTCCATTAGAAACTTAAGAGATTATCTTTAATTCACATGAGGACGTCGAGATTCCCAGTTTACCAGAAATAGGCAAAAAACAGCAAAAATGACAAACTTAAACTTCTTCGATTAAAACAAAAAATTGACTGCGCAATGATCGAAGTTTCGACACCGTTCTCAATATAAAATAGACAAAAACTCGAATCTTTTCCTCATGAAAGGCAACAGATTGATATAAAATTTCATGAAGACATAAAAAAGAGACGATGGGGTTTCGGGGCTAAAAAACAGCAATGAAACCAGATCACCCACAAGATTGATAAACCAGAAAAATTGGACTGATAGTCGCCAAACTTCGGCCAAAGCTCTCAAAATAAAAATGATAACAACATGGTTCTTACTCGAGATGGAACATATGAGATTGAACTTTAATTCATCAGAAGGGTTCAATAACATTTGATCGAGTTTCGAAGGTCAAAAATAGTGACAAACAACTACCGATACAAGGGTCACGAATAAGGTTCCAAGCTCCACACTCAAAAGATTCTCAATCAACACGAGATAAGAGTTTGGATAGCAAAACAAAGCTCTGACTATCATGATTTAATCATAGAGACTCGAGGCTCAGTTTTTGAAATCACGAGTCCTGGATATCCACGATGAATTCACGAAAACAACCAACGCATAGAACGAGCATACGAACCAATATATACCCGACTAACCAGCAGATTTTCAAATCCAACCAATGAAAAACGAACGAATTAAAATAGGGGAATTTGAAGCATTATATTATTCTCCACGGATCCACAAGAAAAAGTGATTGGATCATCAACATTAACCCGACACCTAGACTCCACTCCCAGTTCGCCTTCGATAGAGTTCTAACACACATCTAATGGTCCTAACGAAAAAAGTTACAGACTTCCGAATTCCCATACAACTGGGACTTTTTCGGTCGTCTGCTCCCTTAATTTAAGCCTTCTCTTTTCAAGATGGCATTGCGAATGGTCCCCACTTGAAGACACTAAATTTATAGCGAGGAACTACTATAAACAGAAATTAACTCTGATAACATCATACCAAATTTCCTAACTAATAACTACATACCGCTAGAGTTCAAGTTCATACTACTAAAGTTCGCCCGCTCGTCTAGAGTTCAAGAATGTTTAAAAGCAGGAGGATAAATTCCTAAGCACCGATTCACATCTAATTATATCATAATATTTCACAAAAGCAATTCAATATTACTCATGTATTCATACCTGAGTTGGCGCGGCACGACAGAAGCGAGTGGTCATAATTACATTGTATAATCGAAAAATTCCCACAGTTCACATAATTCATGTTCACCAGTCTACAGAAACGCAGACTGGCTCTGATACCAAACTGTAAGGCCCCACTTATTTGCCGAAAAATTAGAGTAAAATTTTTCAATTTTATTCCAAAATCATATGTGGCGTTACTCATTTTCAAAAGCTTACATCAATAATTAACAATAATTTTAATCATAGATTTTCAACTCCCGAATGGGTTCATCAATAATATCATTAATCATCAATCATCAATTATCAATCATCAATCATCAATAGAAACTAAGGAGCAACTCCCTAACATTATTTCAAATCCTCAATAATGCGTAATTCATAAAATCAGTTCAATAATGCGGAAGCACATTAATAATAAGTTGGTCTCAATGATCGACCACCACTCGCATCCCTCTGTCGTGCCTGCACTTACTAACCTACATCCATGAAGAGCATGTGGGGGTGAGCACAAATGGAAATCGTAGTTTTCACCGCTATGCAGTAAACATTATTCACAATAATATAACAGTAATCATAAATCAGTCAGGTATGGTCGCAACATGTATACGAAACAATTATCTATCCCAATCTCCCATCAAAAATATCAATAATCAGACTCATGTGCACACCTATAGCAATAGACTACTGTCGGACTATATACTGAACGCCTTCGCTCAGGCCTTACAACGAGTGCCCGTCCAGCATGAGTAAATCCACCCCGACAGCCACGATCTATGCCTTGGTCTTACAAACGAGGATCACCAGCGAAGGCTCACGCCCTGACTTCCATACAATAATAAAAGAGACTACCCATCGGGTACGTTCTATAGCTACGGGGATAACCGTTCGACGACCGGTACAACTCACATCGAAGGTTGTTGGGTTCTATGAGGAACGTCAAACAACATGCACAGTATTGAACTTATCGAAATAAATCCTAACGCAACGAAATCTATTGTTAGGATATGGACGTTTACCTTTTCAAATTTTTGCCGACTCAGAGACGATGTTGAATATCGTTGGTGTAGTTCGTCTGAACACCACAATCTAATGGGCAGATAGATTTGGCCTTTATTCGATTCTAATCGAAAGTTCCAACAAAGCTGGATCACACGGCAGCTACGTCTCGGCGTCGGGTTACTGCGGGCAAGATAGATTATTTATGTATTATCTCGCTTAAATGTAGGTGTTTGAGGAGTCGACCCATCGACCTATGTACTTGCTTTTGTGTGCAATATTCTACCGCGATATTCAGGTGGGTTATTCAAAATTATCTATGCCATGAAATGATAAATGTTTTATTTATGTGGGTATGATCAACGTATGCATGTGAACATGTAACCCTCGATGTGAGATGTACCGGCCATCGAACGGTTAACCCCGTAGCAATAGAACGTACTCCTCGTTTGTCCTTAGCTAAGGACCACGTCATCTGTAAGAAATTGGCAATGTGCCCTGGCCGGCGATGGATATCCTGTCTAAGCACTAGGTGCGTGCTGTGACAGTTGGGTCTCCTACTGTTTGGGCACCTCATTTATGTTCGCCGAAAGGCATAGGAACAATAGTCTATTGTTATAGGTGTGCACATGAGATTATTTATGACTTTGGATAGGAGATGGGATATTGAATGATTTGTGTTCATACTGCGACCATGCCATTTACTTTTTCGTACCTTATTATTGTTCATGTGCATATTGGTAAGCACTACAATTTTATTTGTGCGCACTCTCACCTGCTCTTCACAGATGCAGGTTAAGCAGGTGTCGGGTGACGAGGAAAAGACGAGTGTTGGTCGGTCTTTGACTGATCTTATTTAGTAGTTTCTGCATGCTAGTTGATTTCCGACTATTTATGTTTATTTATGCATTTACGACTTTGGGCATTCATGATTTATGAACTTTGAGATTTCGAAACATTTGATTGGGAGATGTTCGCGTATGATTAATTTGATGAACTTTGAGACTTTGGGCATTCATGATTTATCGGCACTCTGGGCAGTGTCGATACACTCAATGAGTCTGCTTCAACTGCCTCCGCCCCGGACATTTCTTCAACGCATGCCCCGAGGCCCGACCGCAGCAGCAGCAGCCACCCCAACAGCAGCTTCCCCCGCCACCCCACCAGCAGCAACCCAGAAAGTGCCCACCTTACCAGCAGAGGGCAGGGAACCAGGACCGCGTATATACCATTGCCCATGATGAGGTAACCAACAATACAGGTACCATGTCTGGATTGCTGTTGATATCCAATGTACCTGTATATGCCTTATGTGATACCGGAGCCACTCATTCATTCATTTATTCTGCTGTGTTGAGACTCTATCTCTTAGTAATGTATACAAAGGTGATCCCCTCGAGGTTAGCCTAGCCTCGGGAAAAATTATTATCTCGGATTCTTTGGTCCGTGGTCTTCATGTCAATATCGGTGGGCGAGTTTTAGAGGCCAACACTTATATTACCGAAATGCGAGACTTCGACGTGAGCTTAGGCATGGACTGGCTCACTCGTTATCGAGCTGACATCTAGTGCCAGGAGTGTGAGGTCACTCTCTTTCCGATTCCGATCAGTTCGTAGTATTCTATAGGGTGAAGTCGAGGATTGTGCCTCGAGTCATCTCTGTTATGCAAGCTAGGAAGAGCCTTTGTAAGGGTAGATGTCAAGGCTATCTTGTGAGTATGGTATCCGAGGATGTTTCTGAGAGGTCCCCGGAGAGAGTCTCTATCGTCTGAGAATACCTCTGTTTTTCCATATGAGTTACCCGGAGGATCGCCCGATCGCCAGGTCAAGTTCAAAATTGACTTAGTACCAGGAGCTGGTCCTATTTCTAAATCCCCGTACCGTATGGCGCCGAAGGAGCTCCAAGAGCTCAAGGCCCAAATCCAGAAATTGCTCAAGCTCGGTTTTATTCGGCCGAGTGTTTCTCTGTGGGGAGAGCCCGTTCTATTCGTGAAGAAGAAAGACGGGTCAATGTGCATGTGTATCGACTACCATGAGCTTAATCACCTTACAGTTGAGAACAAATACCCCCTTCCACGCATCGAGGATCTCTTTGACCAGCTGAGGGGAGCCAGCATTTTCTCGAAGATCGATTTGGGGTCCGGCTACCATCAGTTGAAGATCCGAGAGTCTGATATCTCTAAGACTGCATTCCGTACCAGATATGGCCATTATGAGTTTGTAGTGATGTTTTTCGGGTTGAGTAATGCGCCGACGGTGTTCATGGACCTGATGAACAGAGTGTTCCATCCGTATCTGGACCAGTTCGTCATCGTGTTTATCGACGACATTCTAGTTTATTTCTGGGATGTAGAGCGGCACAAGAAGCATCTGCGTATTGTGATCGAGACCCTTCGCGGCGAGAAGTTGTATGCTAAGTTCTTAAAGTGCGAGTTCTGGCTAGACCGAGTGGCATTCCTTGGCCACATTGTGACGGCTAGAGGCATTAAGTTTGATCCCGACAAGATTGAAGCCGTGAGTACAAGGGAGGCACCGAAGAACGCCAGTGACATCTGTAGCTTCCTCGGATTGGCAGGGTATTACCGTAGATTCATCGAGGTATTTTAAAAGATAGCCCAACTGATGACCCAGCTGACGAAGAAGTCGACAAGATTTATGTGGAGTCCCGAGTGCGAGATCAGTTTCCAGGAGTTGAAGAGGAGACTGACCACCGCGCTGTTGTTAGCTATTCCCGACCCTTCTTTGGACTTCACCATTTACAGTGATGCTTCGAAGATGGGCTTAGGTTGTGTGTTGATGCATCACGGGAAGGTGGTAGCATAGGCGTTGAGGCAGCTGAAGCCTCACGAGCAGAACTATCCCACACATAACTTGGAGTTAGAAGCAGTGGTCCATCCGCTGAAGATCTGGAGGCATTACCTTTACAGAGGGAAGTGTGAAATTTTCACAGACCATAAGAGCTTGAAGTACATTTTCACTCAGAATGAGCTCAATATGCGGCAACGCAGAGGATTATAGTTGGTCAAGGATTACAAGTGCACTATTAGCTATCATCCCAGGAAGGCTAATGTGGTCGCCAACGCCCTTAGTCGGAGGAGTTATGGCCAGCTGTCTTTTCTATTCACCGGGCAAGATGTCTTAGTTCAGGAGTTCGAGCGGCTACAGTTAGAGGCAGTGGAGTTGACTCCGACGGCCGGTAGTATGTTGACAACCTTGGTCGTGGGGCCGACTCTTCGAGAGAGAATAGTCTTCGAGCAGTCGAACGATCATTTCCTGTGCCGAATTAAGGATTTGGCGTCTGGTGGTCAGATTGGTGCATTCGCAGTCGCATCCGATGAAGCATTGGTCTTTGAGGGTAGGCTATGTGTTTTGAAGGTGTGGGAACTACGAAATGAGGTCTGAGAGAGGCCCACAGTGCCCTGTACACCGTTCATCCAGGTAGCATGAAGATGTACTAGGATTTGAGGAAGTTACTCTGGTAGCGGGGAATGAAGCGACAAGTAGCAAGGTTCGTGAACGAATGTCTATTGTATCAGCAAGTGAAGGCTGAGCACCAGAAACCGAGAGGGCGGTTGAAGCCACTTGAGGTTCCCATGTGGAAATGGGAGTGTGTCACCATGGACTTATTAGTGGGATCGTCGAGATCGAGGTTCGGACAAGATTCTATTTGGGTGATTGTGAATCAACTCACAAAGTCCGCCCACTTCTTGCCCGTCAGGACGACTATGAAGGCTAGTGATTATGCCGAGTTGTTCGTCAAGGATATTGTTAAACTTCATGGGGTGCCCGTGGAGATTGTTTATAATCGAGACTCAAATTTTACAGGCCAATTCTGGAGGACTTTGCACCGAGCCATGAGGACGAGGTTGGAGTTCAATACAGCCTTTCACCACGAGACAAATGGTCAGTCGGAGCGGACGATCTAGTACTTGGAGGATATTTTGAGGGTTTTAGTCTTGGATCAGAGCCTAACTTGGGAGTATGCCCTTCCTTTAGTCGAGCTGACCTACCATAACCGTTATCACGCCTCGATCAAAATGGTCGTATGAGGCTTTGTACGGACGGAAGGTTCAGACTCCCTTATATTGGGATGAGGTCAGAGAGATAAAGATCATGGGTCCGGAGTTCATTCGTAGGACTTCGTAGACAGTTGAGGAGATCTGGAAGAATATCAGGTCTGTCCAGAAGAGGCAGAAGGTCTATGCCCATCGAAAGAGGCACGTGCATTAGTATGTCTTTCTGCCATGAAGGGTGTGATTCGCTTCGGAAAGAAGGGAGAGCTTCGACCTCGCTATATCGGGCCCTTTTGAGATCCTTGCTCGAGTCAGGGACTTGGCTTATTAGCTAGCTTTACCACCGGATTTGTCGGGTGTGCACGATGTGTTTCATGTCTCTATGTTGCGTAGATATGTGCATGACCATGACCACGTGGTGCACTTCGGAGAGTTCCAGGTCGAGCGAGACCTTACCTATGAGAATGTACCGGTGGCCATACTGGACCGAAAGGTCCATCAGTTGAGGAACCGGTCAGTGAGTCTCGTGATGGTGCGATGGAGCCGACATGACGAGTCTGAGGCGACTTGGGAGAAGGAGGTAGAGATCAGAAGGCGATACCCGAAATTCATGTTTTCATTTTCCCTTAGTATTCTATTGTATCTAGTTGTTTTGTTTCTGAATTCTGAGGACGGAATTCCCTTAAAAGACTGTAATGCCCCGTTTATTTATGGATTATTCAGATTATTATTTTATGTCATTATTATTTTTATTTGAACTAATTGTCTATAATGCTTTATTGCTTGACATTTTTCTGTTAGACTTATTATTATTTAATTAGATCATCTACATAATATAATAAGTTGTGCAATTCTTTTTGTTTTATTCGTCAATTAACTCGGTCAAGAATTCTTATTATCGTGTTCTATTTAATTTAGGCCCGATTAAAATGATTCCTGGTCATTACATGTTATTGTTATTTAGGCCTTTTTGCCATTTTAATTTCATTCCAAATGGTATAAGTTCTTTGGCCCAAATTTCTTTTTTTTTTTCCTTTTCCCATTAGTAGTAAAAGCCTACACCTTATCCTTCCCCACGTTGTATGACCAGGTCTTCTCTCTCAACAGCTCAAAATTTTTGTTCCGATGTTCTGGAAAATCTCCCCCGCACGTTCAATCGTCTATCCATTCTTATATCTCGGAAAAGAATTTCTTCCCTCATAATTATTCAAACTTCTCTTCTATTTCTCTCTTTGTTCACTTTGTTGCATTCAAAAAAAAAGAAGAAGAAGAAGAAGAAGAAGAAGAAGAAGAAGAAGAAGAGAAATCACGTACGTGTTCCAGTGAGCCGATGTCCGTCATTTGTTGAGAACTCCGCTTTGCGGCGACCACCTGACATTGTCGAGAGTCCATCGTCGTGACCATCTGCAGCTTTGCCAAGAATATTTCAGTCTGTATCCCATCCGGCAAAACCTTCAACTTCCGGCAACTCTGATCGTCGATGTCTGTCACTGAGTTCCGGCCGCCGTCCTTCATCGAGGTCAGCCTCGCAGTACAGTTCAAGCAGTTGTTCAACGTTCCTTTCAAACTCAGAGTTCCGAGTTCCGTCGAGGCCCCGTTCGTTTGTACGTTCGCCCCGTTGTTCGGCCATTTTTCTAATTTCTCATAGATTCCCGAAGACGGGTAACCTCCCGAAACTCTCTCGTAAATTGTTGATCGAGATTATATCATTGGTTTATTTTTGTTCGTTGAATCGTTTCGTTGGTTTTAAATTTGGTTTAATTGTCGTTTCATATGTTCATTATTTATTTCGTATGTTCATGAAATTTTCGGGGATGATTGGAACTCTCGATTACGTAAAAGTGAGTATCATTATGTTGCCGTGATAAAATCGTTTAAGTTCGGAGTCTCGTTTTATCTTTTTCGAGCCGTATTATTGTTGTTTTGTTTTTCGATCAAACCTGATTTCCCCAGCATTTTCAAACTGTGAAATTTATTTTATTTTGAATTTTTTTTGTAATGTTTCGAACTCTGAAGAAATTAGGCTTCTTCGAATTTTTGGAAGCTGTAGAACCTTAGTCGGGTTCAGATTGATCATCTGTGTTGTAACAAAATTCTGTTCTGCTAGCAGTCTGTTGTGGGTTATCTTTCTGTCTTCAGTTCGCAGCCAATATTGGTTGAGTTACTATTTTCAGTCCAATTTAACGACTAGACGTGGTGGTGCAGTGGTCTTTATACCCATATTTATGTTTGAGGTCTGGGGTTCGAACCCTCCCCTTGTGTAACCATTTTTTTTATTCTATCCCCAGCTCCAGCAACGCGGGCTGTGAAACCCACAAGCGGCACGCTCACCCTCTCAGCCATCGGCCCACGAGTAAGCCCGCGAAGCCTAGTCCAAGCCCGCGTCTTCCCATCATTAGCAGGCCTTATTTCCGGCCCACTTTATGTTCATTTTCGGCCCAACAGCTTTTCAAGGCTTTCCCAGCACGACCCAATTTGGTTTTTACGCCTATTTTGAGTTCTGGAACCTATTTTTCGCACCGATTTCAATTTTATAAATATTTATAAAATAAGAAAAATTTGGAAAAAATTATTCTAAGTACCGAGACTCTAATTTTTGTTCCCCGAGTCCTATTTTTCAAAAATAAGATAGTTCCAAGTCCACGAAAAATTCGGTTAAAACCCTTAAATCTTAATTTTTATTAAGATGGATTTTATGTCAAATTCGAGTAGTGAGATAGATTATTTATGTATTATCTCCCTTAAATGTAGGTGTTTAAGGAGTCAAGCCATCGACCAACGTACTTGCTTTTGTGTGCAATATTCTACCGCGATATTCAGGTGGGTTATTCAAAATTATCTATGCCATGAATGATAAATGTTTTATTTATGTGGGTATGATCAATGTATGCATGTGAACATGTAACCTTCGATGTGAGTTGTATCGGCCATCGAACGGTTAACCCCGTAGCAATAGAACGTACCCCGCAAGGGTAATCTCTTCTTTTGTCCTTCGCTAAGGACCACGTCATCTGTAAGACTTTGGCAATGTGCCCTGGCCGGTGATGGATATCCTGTCTAAGCACTAGGTGCGTGCTGTGACGGTTGGGCCTCCTATTGTTTGGGCACCCCATTTATGTTTTTCGAAAGGCATACGAACAACAGACTATTGTTATAGGTGTGCACATGAGATTATTTATGACTTTGGATAGGAGATGGGATATTGAATGATTTGTGTTCATACTGCGACCATGCCATTTACTTTTTTGTACCTTATTATTGTTCATGTTCATATTGGTGAGCACTACGGTTTCATTTGTGCTCACTCCCCCCTGCTCTTCACGGATGCAGGTTAAGCAGGTGCCGGGTGCCGAGGAAAAGACGAGTGGTGGTCGGTCTTTGACTGATCTCATTTAGTAGTTTCCGCATGCTAGTTGACTTTGGGCTATTTATGTTTATTAATGCATTTACGACTTTGGGCATTCATGATATATGAACTTTGAGATTTCGAAATATTGGATTGGGAGATGTTCTCGTATGAATAATTTGATGAACTTATGATTTATGAAAATGTTGGATAAACATGAATTTGTGATTTATGATATTTGCCAGTATGATTTATGTGATGTCAATTTATGGATTTAGGTTGAGTAGCGCCACTGATTTATGAAAAAGATTTCAAAAAATTTTATGACTTTTGGAAAGTCTTTGACTTTCTTCAAATAAAAGTGGGGCGTTATAGTTTGGTATCAGAGCCAGTCTGTGTTTCTGTAGACTAGTTTATATGTGATTATGTGATTTAGACCTTGTGTTTCGACCACTCGTCATCTTCA
>CACSLK010018944.1:5460640-5472531 GCA_902706635.1 Striga hermonthica | reverse complement strand
GGATGGCCGGCGCATATGGTGGAAGTGATGTATCATTAATCTGGGGTTAGGGCTTTTTTAATGAGAGTTGGATATACTCTAGGGACTTTTCTGCAATTTTTACAAAATTTAAATAAAATGTCATTTAATTAATGCTAAAATTTGTAATTTATCACAAAAATATAATAAGTGCACAATATTGATGATTAAATTGTACAACATTCAGTACGAACACGCACTTTAAAATTACATCGGTTGCATAATATACGGAATGCACATTGATAAATAATATATATATATATATATATATATATATATATATATATATATATATTAAAACTCCTATATATTAAAACTCCTATTGCTATAGTTGTAGATATAGGGATTTTGAGAATACGATTACAAATAAAATATTAAATAAAAATAAGATAAGAAATTTAAAATAATATAAAAATATTGTGTAATAATAAATAAATTATTAAATAAAAATAATATAAGATATTAAAATAATATGAAAATATTTTGGAATAATTATTTAGGTTAATTCAATGTATAATTATAAATATAATATGTATTTTATTTGGGAAGGTATAAATTAGCCAGTGCACTTTATATATAAGAATGTCGCACTTTATAAAATAACATGCTGCATTTTATAAAACAATATGTTGCACTTTATTATATTATCTATCTACAAAATACACAAGCATGCTAACGTACCAATATCAATATATTGCACTTTATACAGTGATACATTGAACCTTATAACACAACATGCTGCACTGTATAAAATGACACGATACACATAATAAAAATTTAGTAATATTGATAATGAGTCGAATAATATTAATTGGTTATACCGTCGAATGTAGTATTTTTAAATAAGTAAAATAACTAAACATGTCAAATTATATGAAAATATTGCCAATTTTCTTTATTTATATATTTTTTTATATAAAATAGTACTATTTTTATCTATATTTTTGTATATAACTTGAGTGCAAATTATGGTTATACGAATTGCACTTAAATGTCTACCAAGTTGCACAAAATCGAACGAGACCCAACGAATATGAATTCGGTACAATTTTTTTTATATTGATTCAATTATTGGTATTATTTTTTTATATATTAATTATTTCGGTACGATATCATTGTTTTTTTATTTAAATAACTAAAATGATAAACAAACTATATTAAAAATATTATTTTAAATATTTTTTGTATAAAAATAATAAACCATGATTTTTCTATTGAAATATAACAAATTAGAATATAGCATTTTATTTTTTATTATGTATGTATTAAAATTTTGCTAAATTACCAATTTTCCTAATGTACTCAATTGAAATATAATAAAAATACAAAAATTACAATTTAGACCCTAAAATAATTCAAATTCTCAAACAATTGACCCCAAATCTTAAAATCCAATGTGATAGAACAAATCAAACGTCCGGCTAAATCACAGAGGTCGTTGGCGGCGACGTTGTCTGCTCCTTCTCCGACGACATTCACCGGCAACTTTTCGGCGAGCGGCCAAGACGGCGGAGAGCTTCGGGACATTGAAGCGGTCGATGACCGCGACGTTGCTGCAAACGACATGAGCGGACGACGGACGGTCAGGCTGAAAGCAGTGGTCGGGCTAGAAGTGACGGGGTGGTGACAGATGTGCGCGACATGTCAGCCTGGTTTGGACGGCGACGGCGGCGGTGGCGGATGATGATGGTGGGTTAGGCATGAAGATGACGACATGTCGGCCTGGTTAGGACGGCGGACAGAAAGCCGGCGAGGAGGAGAGAGGCGGCGACGGCAAGCAGAATTCCGACGATGGCTTAAATGCGGCCACGGGCTAACGGGTAGCGACAGGAGGAAATACGGCGGTAGACAGAAGATGTGTGTGTGAGGGCGGTGGTGCATGTTTGTGTGTGCGGCAGTGCGTGTATGTGTGTGCGGCGGTGCCTGTGTGTGCACTGTGTAGTGTGTGTTTTTTTATTTTAATATGAGAGAGAGTAGTGGGTGTTAATAAATACGAGAGAGAGAGAGTGGTTAATATATTAATGGTGGGTCCCAACTAATTAATGTATATATAATGACTAATTTATCCCTATTGAGTAGTCAAATATGTGTATTTGACCATAATGTATGATAAATTACTATATTTCCATTAATGATTGACCAAATTTTGACTTTATCATAACCATTGATATACATGATCCAATGGTCCATAATCTTTCTTATTTCTTTGTTTTCGGCTGTGCACGCACAACTGACCCAAATTTAGTCGATAATTGTTAAATTTGTTTTTTAACACCTAAAAAATTGAAATTTAACATGTGTCAATTCTTATCCATTCATTTTCACGCACAACCGGCTCAAATTTATTCTATAATCAAGTTAAATTTTTGTTAAATGTGCTCTTCCAATTTTCCACATGTTCCTAGAAGGAATGAGACAAATGACATGTTCATAGAGTAATTGCAATTGTATATACCAACTACAATTCAAAGAAACAATCTCAATCAATTGTACGATTTGGTATCTAATATTATATGATTTAGTTTCCTTTTCGTCGAGTGATTCACTTCTATTGTTTGTATGTGATATTGGTTCGACTTGTTTTTCAACCCCTCCTTTGTCTCCAGCTTCTTCAGGGCTCGTCCTTGTGCGTCGCCTTACTCGTAGTGCCCCTGTTAATTGTTTGTCTTGTCTTCACTGTATTTCAGAAGAGAATACTCAACCAAAAAAAACCAGAAAAATGCAATAATTTAGGAAAGTGGCACTTGAAGGCAGTAATCCTATTTAAGCACGAAGATAACAAGCAAGTTTCAGTAAGGTGTTCGTCATTATCTTTTGTTTGCAACCAGATTTTGGAACAAATAATTCAACATGCAGTTTGATCACACCTTTGGTTGTATTTTTTTATATTTTCTCCCTGAATACTTGCACCCTAACAATAACAAAGATTTTATAGATAGATGTTTCAGCTCAAAGGTGGAGCAAAAAAAAAAATAAAAAAATCACTGTCATATTTTCTTTTATGTCATATCCTTCTCAAGGTTACCTAACTATTTTTTTTTATAATATACATATTGTTGTCATGTGCAATCTGTACCAAATTATTATCAAATTAGAAAAAAATCAGTATGAAGTATAATATATATATATACATATATATATATATATATATATCTTTCTCAACTTATGTTTTAAGGATTGTTCCAATTGGTTGTCGATTTCGTGAAGTTCTTCCATGGAACACTTCCCTATCAATGATGATAATGGCCTTCACCTCTTCTTGTCAATGGCAAAGAAGAAACTTTGGAGTTATTATGATTAGAAAACTATATCAATGACCAATTCTTTGCATATATGATGCATAAAATTTTTGTTTACAAACCCTTTTTCAAGCTTTAAACCTCAAAACTATCCCTTCTAACCGACCGTCAACCTGAATGTTTAAATTTGTAAAACTCTACTCAAACCTCAAAGACATCTATAAAAACAAAACCAAACCATCCTTTATGGAACTTTGCAGACGCAGAAAACAACACAAGTCATTATTTTTTTTTTTTGTTTTAGCCTTACGAGCTAGAATAATGCAAAGAATATTTAAAAGTTCTCGTCCAGTTTTTGGACAGGATGCTACAAGGCTACCATATACGGGAACTTCGCGTGCAAGCATAAGGTAAATTTGATGCTAAATCATTTTTCGCCAGATGATCTGACTCATTTTTGAGCAGTTAAACGGAATTAGTATCATTTAAGTAACACTTACAATTAATCCAGCACACAAAGATTTTGGCAAAGGTAACCTTGCAACGTTCCTTCAATAAATAACTTTGGGTTTCCTTCATAGGCATTTAATGAAACATAATTTTGGGGCTATTAAAATGCCATGATTTGGTTCATATGCAATTTCCGATCATGTTTTGTTGGGAGAGGAAACAAAGTATGTGGTAACACTAAATGCATTGTTAGTAAGTATACTTTTACGCGAAAACTTTAAAACACTAAGTTTTAAGCAAACTTAATTTCCAACTTGTTAAATATACAATTTTCAGCACCCAGCACAACAACTTGATACAAAGCCATAGAGATGGAATTACGACATCAAATTACACACAATAAGGCAAACAAACAAATACAAAATGGTAGAAAATTTCACCAAAATACGCACGAAGCATCAAGCAATACAACTAACGCATAATAAACATGTAAATCCTTGTGTTCTACCACATAATTTCCCCCAACAAATGACTGCAGCTAAAACTATCCCCGACCAGAGGCTACCACTACAAAATCAATAAAATTGGAATTCAAGCCAAAATACACCTGAGCGAGCCGCCTTCAAAAGGTTCCCGTTTTACCTGTTATCTGTGGCGGGACCACCGACGCTCTGAGCAAAGTCATTTTCATATATTTCTTGTTACAGAATCATATAAATCTAAAATATATAAATAATTTAATTTAATACACTTACACAACGTAGAAGTTTCAAAGCTTACCATAAGCTCGTGATAACAGGGCCTGTGACGGAACAAGTAAATGATGAATTGTGGTAAAGTAATGCAGACTACATTTCTTGATGATAAAATGAAAAACACAATAGATGAAAAAAAAACCTTTCAAACCACATGCCAAAACACGCAAAATAATACAGAAATTACGTCAAACGTTATTATGTTAAACCACAACTATTATACCTGCTCAACCCCAACTACCAACATTTTCACATATTGTCTTAAAATAACAATAAATTAATTTGTATTATATGCTTCAGTCTTACTCTATAATGTCATTGTCCCAAACATTAACCTTAAACAGCCTTAGTCTTGGTAAATAGAAGACTCGAAATATTTTTTGTAGAAGACAAAGAAGAGAGATGAATACCTTTATACTCAGGCGGTGAAGGCCGGCGCAGTTTCGGAGGTGCAATGAGAAGGGGTGCAGGTGGTCGTGAAGGGCTCCGTTGGATCCCGATTCTAGTCGAGGTGCTGATACACCTTTATCTTCCTGAAGATTTTCATGTTCTGCAATTTTGGGGTAACCATCTTTCAATTTGTACATTGGAGAAAGATTTTTATATTTTAAAAAATATTAATTTTTCTAAACAAACGTAAACATATACATACATAAGATGAATATGAAAATACCCACTGTGATGAAACCCAAACTCAATGCCATGTAATCTTATGGTGGAAAATGATGAATGGCTGAAATCCCACAACAGAGGCCGCCATAGCTGCCATCTTCCACACACTTGTAATAACGGTAGAAATCCAGCACGTCACACTACAATATCTAAAAACCCAATGTAGTGATTAACGCAATGAAGCAACCAAACTATTATTTACGATATTATAGTACTTGTTGGAACTCCACCAATAATTACTAAATGAATATAGACCCATTAGGCACATTTTTATTACATTTCATCTGTTTACCAACTAAAATTTAAAAGTACATGACGATTACTACATGCTAGGCATATAATAAAAATGTGGAATGTTTTGTGAGCTAAAGCTTACAAAATCAATAAAATAGAAGTTACTCAAGTACCACCTATAAATACTAAAGTGTAAGAAAGAAAATGAAAGGAAAAGGAAATTACAGAAATAACCAAGCCTTAGAAGCTATAAAAGATTATCTTTCCTTAGCAAGTTTTAAGAAATTCGAGATATGACCCCATCATGTGTTTTCAATGTCTCCCAAGTTCGGTTTATATCTTCAAAGTATTCACTGTGAAAATAACAGCTAGCGCATCATAAATATGTAACACCACCTTAATTTTAGAGGCACCAAAAACTTTATCAAATCGTAAAGCATAGGTATCCAAGAGAATTCATATACTACAATATTTCCATAGGTTAAGTGTTATAATTGCATTCATGCACGTAACAGAACCGCAGTTATGACAAAGCAAATGACACATTTATCACTTGATTTCAATAAGATAAACTAACCAAATCATCAAAAAAAGTATCAGACACTATTTGAATGCAGTTTAAAACAGTGAACAACTTCTTGCAAAGATTGCAAACTGAAATAGTGTCACATAGATTACCAGCTATCCTCTTCAATTGACAAGTCAGATACACTATTAAAATATATATACACAATTGTAGAACTAGAATGCAAAGTTGGAGCAGATTTTACTAAACAAACTAACAATGATGAATACAAGTCAACTTTCTGACATCAACCGACCCATCGCTTCTTCATGAGATGAAGAAGTTGCTAATGCAAATCGTCTTTTACCATCTAGTTGAGTCAATCTCTAGAATGAGTCAATCTCTAGAACTGATTAAAAATACAAGTTCAAAAGTAGATATTTTAGCATTAAATTAGATAAGCAATCAAATAATCTCAACCTCATAGGTGTTTATAGGTTCCTTGTCATCACTCAAGGAATCACGTGCCTCAGCAGTCTCAACAAAGATCGACATTATACCCTCTACATCCTGTAGGGGAAAAAAAAGTAAAGGGAAATTGATGAAACTATATGCACACATAGAATTTGTTGAATAAAATCTCAGTACAAATCAAAAGGTCTAGAAACTACTTAGGGTACACCCAACTAAAACACTTTGCTATAGTGCAACAACATGACCGCAAAGAGATTCAGGTAATCCCATATTTATATTTATTAGGAGAAGCGAGAACGTTCACCTTCGAAGCTGTGTATAGGTCATTCCTAGCATTACTGAGGAGTTTAATGTGATCATGACTCTCAATCAATGTTTGGCATTCTAGGCATAACCTGTCAGGAAGAAAACATTCCAGATCAAGCTAAAATATCAATAAACGAACACATGAGGTGCATCCTTTTAGGATAAATGGAAAGTATTTGTTGTCTCATCTTCATAATTTTCAATTTCCACAAAAATCTCTCTTAGTTCACTTAGTGAGGAAAAGGATATAAATATAACTCGAATTTGAAAATATGCTTGATGAAACATATATTTTATTGGAAGAATATTTAGTTACGTTCTTGGCGAGGAAGAATACCAAACGTAATTCATCACTGCTGTTTCAACTTCACCAGTGTAAGCGCTTGTTTATTTCAAAAATTCTCACGTTGTTGATGATGTTGGTGTCGCACCATGAAAGGCATCCTCCCGAACCTTTAAGCCGATAAATTGGTGATAGCATGTTTCTCTGCATAGTTGTTGAAAAATATACTTATTTTCTTACACTTTTAAAGCAACACGTAATTTGATATTGCAGCATCCACACTATCCATTGATTTCCACCTGTTTTTCTCATCATATATCATTCAGGACTTGAGTCATAAGATCAACAAACCCTTATTGTTGATAACGTAAGAAGGGTGAGTGAAAGTGTTATCTACTTTTTCTTTTATCGTTTTTCATTTACGTTGCATAACTTTTATAGCCTCTGGTTTACGTAATCATAGGGAGATCTAAACGAAAATGGAACTTTCAAAACTTAATCTTATGCATCAATGTCTTAAAAGCACCTTCTCAAAATCACTTTTGTTCAATGACAACACGTTTCCTTTACCCGATGATTTTCACTAATAGTAATGGATGAGTGTCTATAAATGTCGTGTTAATTTTTGGTATATCAGTGTATAACTTACAAGAATTTTGCCAATCCAAAATGTTGCAGGTAACAATACAGACCATGTATTGAGTGTGCTTAATTTTCAGGGGGTGATTTGTACCAAAATTAACTTCTAACTAAGAATTAAAAGTTAGTGATAGATGATCTATTAAAGCATGTAATTGATTCAAATTAAAAGAGTATTTAGTTGATATCTCTAAGTCAAGACCAACACCAGAAATTTGCATTTGTAGACACTAAAATTCACTTGTGCCTGTGCACGAAGGATGGTCTTCCCATTTCAGTTCAGTTAAACTTCCTATAACACACAATGAAGTTCCTATTATAGTTCCATTTATGATTCTCAAATGAATCAACAACTGTAATCTACATCTTATCTAGATAACTGTAAATATAACTTAAATAGAAAAATTCTGAAAATCAATCACAGAATAGTGATTTTTCATTTCTTAATAAGCTTCTTCTTCTCGAAAAAGGACTTCCAATGCCAAATTAAAGAAATTCTCCAAAAGATTCAAACTTACACAATCAGGCATGACACAGGTAACAAAATCCATCAAACAAACCTTACAATAATAATAAAAAAAAACATATCAAATGAAATCCAATTTTTACAATGTTTACCTCGTTTGTGCTCGTATTTGCGATTCACGTTGGACTCCTTTGCCACGGAGGAGGCGTACCATCTGCACCACTCCGAGCCGAATCACGCCCGGATTTAAAGAATTGTGGTCGGGCTGGATCGAATCAATTGTTCATGCTCACGCACTTCCTCATCGCATAGACCTTCACCCAACACCAAACAACATGATCTTGTGCGCGCCGGAGCCACTTCCGTACAACTCGCAGCGCAGGTCCACCAGTCGTACGGAGTTTCGATTATCCATCCATCAACCGCTGTCGATTGAAAGAAAAAGGTGCGAAAATTGGGGTAATTTTTTGGGAGAAAAAAGACGAAAGAATGAAAGAGAAAGCGAAGATGAAGATAATCGACGGGAGATTATTTCTTCTTTAATCTCTTTCGATCGGTTGCGTGTGCAAAAAAAGGGAAAAGTGGGCTTTCAATCAATCGCATGGGGAGAAATAAAAAACGAATATTCACCACCGCCTCAAATAAAGTTGCAGGCTTCATGTACCATTCTACCCCCAAAAGGCAAGTAAAGTGTGGTCATTAAGGTAATTCATCCCACAATAACGCAGAACGACGCCGTTTCGATTTAGTAAGTACAAAAAGAAGGAAAAAAGGCATGCAAAACTTAGAAAGCAGCAAGCTAAAAGAAAGATGGACAACAAAATAAAGGCCACGTGGCAGCCCAACAAAGGCAAAAAAAGCCACGTGGCATGCATAGAATGCTCTCTATTTTTGCTTATAACAATAAGAGAGATATATATATATATATAGAAGGGATCATATGAGAAAGGAAGATAGTGAAAGAAATAAGAATGGTCCTGGACCATTAGATCTAACATATCAATGGTTAAGATCAAGTTAAATATTAAATATGATATTTAAACAACAATGGCATTATTGTAAATAGGTATTAATTTCATGGTCAAACCTGTACATTTAAACATAGAATAAGGGTAGACTGGTAATTTCAAATTACACACATCACATATGGGACCCACTACCACCCCTACCAACCTTTAATTTCTCTCTCACATACTCACACACACAAGTGACGGATTATCCACCGGCGACACTCCATCTGCAGCCATCTCTCGCGCCGCTGCCGCCCTCCGCCGAGCGCCGCCGCCATTGGCCGCCCGACGTTGAGTGCGCAGCCATCTCTCCGCCCGTCGTCGGACTCTCGGAGTGAAGTTGCAGGCCGTCGTGGATCAGACAACCACCTCCGTCGGACACTTGCCTGAAGTTGCAGACAACCACCGACACATTCCATCGCCGACGGCGTCAAGTAGACGGCCGCCATCTCGCCGCCCGCCGTCGGACTCTTGGAGTGAAGTCGCAGCCCGTCGTGGAGCAGACAACCACCTCTGTAGGAAACTTGCCTGAAGTTGCAGACAACCACTGCCACATTCCACCGCCGACGTCGTCCAGTCGAAGGCCGCCACGGACTCCCACAGCCACCAGTCGACGACCGCCACGAACTTCCACAGTCCACCAGTCGACGGCCGCGACGGCTTGAAATCGTCGCCGGAATGAGAGGCAAGGACGGCGGCGGCGGCCGGTAGAGACGGTCGGAAGTCGGGCATGTGACTGGAGTCCTTTTTCAGATGTGTGTGGCTCACTTTTGCACATTAATGAACAAGGACTTGAGTTTATAAATTTAATAAAATTTAGGGCTTCATTACAATTTCAATAATTTTAATAAATTACAATTGAGTTCATGGGTGAATTTGTAATTAATCAAAATATAATTAATATTTTAAGATTTTATTTAATATGTAATAGTTTTTTTTTATAGTTTCTATTCCAATAAATATACATAATAAATAATAATAACAATAAATAATAGTATTTTTTTGTGAAGTTCGGTTCCATTATTTTGATTATCTAAATAAATAAATAAATAAAAATATAAAAATTAATATTTTTAATATAATTTGTTTATTTATTTTGGGTATTTGAATTAAAAAATGACATCATACCGAACTAACCGATATACAATAATAATAATAATAATAATAATAATAATAATAATAATAATAATAATAATAATAATAATAATAATAATAATAATAATAATAATAATAATAATAATAATCAAACAAAAAAAATATAAAAATCCATACTATTTTTTTTCTTTTCTGTTAGATCATGTTCGATTTTGTGCAATCCGTTATACATTTATGTGCAATCCATATAACCATAATGTGCAATTGCAATACATAAAAAAACATATAGAAAAATATTATTAATCAAATAAAAAATATAAATACATTAAAAAATTGGTAATACATATCATATAGTTCGACATATTTGGTTATTTTGTTTATTTAAAATAAATTAATTAAATCCGATTGATAAGCATAAATACTGTAATTTTGTTATGTAACAAAAAAAAAAATCCGTACTAATTTATATTTTTTCGTTGGATCGCGTTCGATTTTGTGCAATTCTCTATACATTTATGTGCAATCCATATAACTACAATGTGCAATTTCAATACATAAAAAAATATAGATATGATTAATTAAATAAAAAAATATAAATACATAAAAAAAATTGGTAATATTTATCATATAGTTCGGCATATTCAATTATTTTGTTTATTTAAAATAAATTAATTAAATTCGATCAATAAGCATAATTACAGTAATTTTGGTAGGTATAGCTTATTGTGTTACAAGGTGTAACATGTTGTGTTATAAGATACAATGTAATAATGTATAAAGTGCAACATATTGATACATAAAGTGCAATACTGAATGTTTTGTACCTTTTTTTTTGTATATAGATGATGTGATGTATATTAAAGTATTATGTAGAACCGTTTTATAGATTTATAATGCGTACATTTTGGTGGGAGATGTTGACATTATAAAGTGCAACGTATTTTTTATAAGGTGCAACGTGTTGTTTTATAAAATGCAACATTCCGTTATATAAAGTGCGCTAATTTGTATCTTATAAATAAGTATTTGCAAACTAGTTTTAATATATATAATTGTACATAAACTAAGCTGTATAATTAAAATATTTTTTATATTTTATTTTTTATCATTTAAATTATTTATTATTATAAATTATCTTTATATTATTTTAATATTTTATATTACTTTTATTTAATATTTATTTCATTATTTATCATATGCATAACAATTTATATAAGAAATAATTTTTATTAATTGAAAAAACTAAATAATTTAACTACTTTATTATTTATGTTAAATATATTTAGTGTTTTTATATTTTTATTTAATACTTTATACTACTTTTATAATATATTTTAGTTGAAAATATTATAAGCGGGATATTTAGTTAAATGAAATTAACCTAAGTAATTTCATTAATTTATTATTTATATTATAAAATACATCTAGTATTTTAATAATATTATTTAATATTTTTTATATTTATTTTTGTTGAAAATGAACAATATATATATTCGTATAACAAAAATGTACAAAAATCATATTGTTTACATATGTTTTCATAAATTTCACATTAGACCCAATGACTAAATTGTAATTTAATAAAAATATTGAATTGCAATTGAATCCTTTGAAATTGTCAAATTCTCAAAAAAGAAAAGACCCAACATTCCAAGTTATTTGTTCATCCCGTCTCTGGAAATTGGGCAGCGGCCATCTTGCTCGGCGGCATGACGAGGTGGCAGCGAGCGGCAGATAGACGGCGG
>CACSLK010018944.1:5447198-5457464 GCA_902706635.1 Striga hermonthica | reverse complement strand
TGTATGTGTGCAGTTGACTTATGGGTAGTTGGGTCAAGTGTTTAATTGTAGTGAACCACTTGTTTGATTGTGGTGTGGAAAAATACCACAATACCCTTAATGAAGATATAAATTTTGTTTGTTTTTAGCCATTAGATCATTCGATCTAATGACTACAATTTATTCTTATTTCTTTCATTGAGAATCATTCTCGTGTGAACCCAACCCTATATATATATATATATATGGGGAGGATCCAATGAGTCCACTCCTTAAAATGAGTCCACTCCTTAAAATGAGTCCACTCCTTAAAATATATATTAATTAAATAATAAAATAATTATTAGTTGACCAGCGTTGACCGTTGACTTCTGGCGAAAATCGTTGACTTCCGGCGTTGACCGTTGACTTCCAGCGTTGACTCCGGCGTTGACCGTTGACTTCCGGTGTTGACATGTTGCCCTTGGTTTGCAATATGTATGAAGTAAATATACATCCAGTACCATGCATTAAATATGAATTAAATATGCATGAGATATGAATTGCACATGCAGTCCTTATGAACTAAATATGAACAATAATATCTACTAAATATGCACCTGTTAATAACTAAATATGCATATGTTATGAACTAAATATGCATTATGAATGAACTAAATATGCAGCGAAAAATATGCAATAAAAATGTACATTTTATATAGGTAATTTATGATGCATATTTAGTTAATTTATTATGAATATTTGGGTAATTTATGATGCATATTTAGTTAATACGAAATACATACTTGTAATATTTAAATTAAATATATAATGATGTTTATATAGTTAATATATGATGCATATTTAGTTAATTCATGATACATATTTAGTTCTTACGAAATGCATATTTAGTTCATGAACAATGCATACCTATTTTATTTGAGATCCAATCATAACAATTTATTTGTGTTATTAAACAATTTAAAATTAAAATTAATTATATAATTAAAATCATTAATCATTATATTTAATTTAATAGTATAAAATGTGTATTTTATTGCATATTTTCGTTGCATATTTAGCTCATTCATGATGCATATTTATGTAGTAAAATGGTGCATATTTAGTACATGAACAGTGCATACATAGTTGATATTATTGGTGAATATTTAGTTCACAAGGATAACATATATAATTCATTTCTGATGCATATTTAGTTCATACTAAGTGCATAGTACTAATGCATATTTACTTCATACACAATGCATACTAAGAGCACCCACAATGCTTTGGGTCTCTTAGAAAAATATCACATGCCATGTAGGAAATAGACCTAGTCTATAAAAAAAAATTTTTCCAATGCAATTAAAAGTGGACCTAGTCTATCTTATGTGGCAATAAAAAAAAGAGACCTAGTCCACACTTGGGTCTATTTTAGACCCAAGTACAAACCCAAGCACTCATCAATTATTCCTCATTTAATTTTTCTTTTAATAAATGAAATATATTAGAACATTTTTATTGGTTGTCATATATGCTAGACCTAGTATTTATTTGCATTGAATAGCTTTTGAGTTTTTTTACTTGGTTTTGTCCATGTCATTTAGGACTTAAGTCTATTTATATGCCACATATGTAAAATTAGACCCAAAGAATTGTGGGTGCTCTAAGGGTCAACGACCAATGTTGAAAGTCAGCGCCGGAAGTCAACAATTTTCGCCGGAAGTCAACGGTCAACGCTGGAGTCAACGGTCAACGCCGAAGTCAATGGTCAATTGTCAAAATAATATTTAAATAATTAAAATAATAGAATAAAGAAATAAGTAATAAAAATAAAGAACTATTATTTAATTGAAGAGTTAATCTTAGCCACACATAATGTACCAATCTAATGGCTAGGAATGAATCTCACATTCACACTTTAAATATGTGGACTCATTGGATCCAATCCCTATATATATATATATATATATATATATATACTTATAACATTCTATTTACTAGAATTACTAGTAAGAAAAGTCAAAGGTAATTAATGCATCTTATTTCCATCAAGTATTTTATTTAATTATTTTAGTTAATTATTTTTATCTCATAACACTTTTCAATACAACTTACCATGATTTTTCTATTGCGATTAAAAATCAAATTATACGTTTAAAATATTGTGAAATTATTATTACTATTTTTATAAAGCACATATTATTTGTTAAAAAAATTATATATATATATATATAATACACATCACAGTACCATGGTAGATGATTTAAATTTCAACCGACCAAAATGCCAATGATTTAAATTTGAACACACCTATGCGTTTGATCAAATGCCTGGATAATTTAAAATTGAGCCTATAAAAATTTATTTAATTTTGAACACACCAGAAATTTTATATAATTTTTATTTATAAATATATTGAAAGTGGTATTTAATGGCTGTTATATAAACTATTTTAATATATTTGCAACGAACAAAAGTTTGAATGAATAATTTTTAATGTTATTCATAATGTTTGTAACTTATGAGTTACGAACACATAACTCCATACAGATTTGCCAGAGGGTGACTTAATAATTTTTTAGACGTAACGTTGATTAAAAGAGGTAGAAAATAGATAATAACATTATTACTTTTTAGACTTAAACAAACAAGGTTGTGAAAATAATTCAATTAATATATTTGTCCCGTGCATGGCACGGGTACATACTAATATGAGGAAAAAGTAGTCAAATACACAATAATGCTAAGGAGCCAACTGTTGGCTCCGTTACAAAGCCAACAACCAATAAGACAGGTCCATGTGAGATTGTCCCATATGGCTCCAATGTGAGACATCCCTACATAGAGCTGTCCCATTAATTGTTGGCTCCTTAGTATTACCGGTTAAATACATACAATCGACGGGTGAAACCGTTGAGCACGTGAGTGACCATTTTGTAATAATTTGTTCACTCCTTCTCAAAACCCAATCGCATAACCCAAACACACCCCAGTAAAAAAACAAGGAAAAGGGAAGAAAAAACCAAAAAAGATCGTTTTCCGGGAAGCACACAAAGGGAAAAGAAGAACTGTTCCGCGGCCACCTCACCGCCGCCTGCAGCCACATTCCGCCTCGCCGGAAGAGTACAATCGCCGACATCATCAACACATGGACTCCCCGGTCACGCCGGGCCGGACCTCGGCGTCCGGCCGCTCATCCGTCATCGATTCACTGCGCGGATGCACGCTCTCCGGCGTCCGAATCCCTAAGGAGGAGCTGAAGATGAAGATCACCTGCCCGGAGTACATACGACTCGCCATGAGGGAGGCGATCCGGACCAAGGACGTGGAGGACACCGGGGTGTTGAAGTTTTACGACGCGGCTCGTGCGGAGGGAGCCGAAGCGGCCGAGCCGCCTGAGTTTCCGCTGGTCGTGTTCATCAATTCTAAGAGCGGCGGCCGCCACGGGCCGGAACTCAAGGCACGCCTCCAGGAACTCATGGGCGAGGAACAGGTGAATATGACTTTCATTCTGACGTTGTGCGTAATAAATGCGTAATTTTCAAGTGCACAAATTGAATCTCTTCTGTCTGCGGCAATTTGTTTTGTGTGCTTGTTACGTTACTTCCCTTGCGTGCTGACAGACGTGGTTGTGGAATCACTTTTCCTCTACCTTGCTTATTTTGGTCCTTTTCATTCTGTTCTATTTTTCTCTTTAATTCAATATGGGGATAAATTAATTTGTTTTTATATAACATATATTTTTAGATTAATAATCTGCTGGGTTGATAATTGCATCATAAATGTGTGTCTATATTGTTCACAGGGAAAATGTGCAGAATTATGAAGTGCCCTAGTTTTGTTTTTTTTTTTTTGTTTTTTTTTTTGTTTTTAATTATGGGTAAATCTGGAACAAATTCTTCATTTCCTTCATGAAGAATATGTGTTTGCAATATTGCTAAACAAAATAGGAATGCCATTCTTTTTTGTGAGTGATGTGGAAGTAATCGTAAAGCTAATAAGCTTCTTGATTCCTCAAGGGACTGAAGAATATCTTCAGAATAAATTGTTAACAAAAAATGCCTCCTGTTTCATAAAAAAATTGGAGAACACTTTATATCTAATGCAAATCTGTTATATCTAAACTAATGCAAGATCTTAACGCAAAGGTTGTATTCTAAGCACTTTCTGCCATGTATAGCACAAGAGTTGTAAGATGTACGGTAACATGTTCGGATGTATATAGCCTGCAATATACATCAGTCTTTTGCTCATTCTGTGCGCCAGTGAAATTGCCTATAATAACTGCAGGTTGGTTTTCTACAAAAATTTTAATTGTCGTTGATTTTCTTTCCGTGCAACTTTTAAAGCTGTACAATCCAAAAAAATGGTATGTACTCTATAAAGTGATATCACTGTAAGTGTTGGTCTACCCTGCAGCCAGAAAGAGTACAAGTCATACCATGGTGTCTTCATTCACTTATTGCTAGACAAAGTTATTATGACAAATACTACAGACAAATGATTTGTGTTTTGGTTGGAATTGGTGTTGTAAAAATCGCTTGGTGTTCTCTAGGTGGTAGACGTTGGCCTAGTGCCTAAGCAGGATCAAGTCAGAGGGTAGGTGGTCTAGGCTGGATGTAATCGGATGAAATATGTAGGCCGTCATAGGGAGCCTAGCACCTAGCAGGATCTAATCGGAGCCTTGGTGGGATCTAATTGGAGGCAGGTTAGATATAGTGCTAGGCAGGATATAATCAGATGAATTATGTAGGCTGTCATAGGGAGGAGCCTTGGGTCTTGGGTAGGAGGAGGGGGGGAGGTTATAATTGGATGTAGGTGAAACTTTTACAACCGCGATTGCAACTACCATGAAAGTATAACTTTTAGATAGATAAGCATGCATGTTCCCTCTAGGTCTTATGCTTACAACATTCAAATATATTGTTTGAAGTTTATTACCACAAATATTGGTTTGCTGTAAATCTTACTCTTTCCCTCTAATACACAGGTTTTTGAACTTTCGTCTGTGAAGCCTCATGAATTCGTTAGATATGGATTGTATTGCTTAGAAATGTTTGCTGATCTTGGAGACAATTGCGCAAAAGAGATTCGTCAAAGACTTAGGGTTGTGGTATGAGTCTTAATCTGTAATTCTTATTTACCTAATATAAAACACAAACTGCCTATAGAAACACAGTGCTCGTCATTGGTCTTCTTGTGTTAAACTTGTGACTATCATCTCGTATTTGGCAGGTTGCTGGAGGTGATGGTACTGTTGGCTGGGTCCTGGGCTGTCTTGGTGAGCTGAACAAACAAGAACGACTGCCTGTGCCCCCAACTGGAATTATTCCACTTGGTACAGGAAATGATTTGTCAAGGAGTTTTGGATGGGTAATGTTACTCGTCTGCACATTGCCTTTCTTTTCTGGCTATAAGCTGTCCTGAGTTCATAAACGTTTTATTTTCAGGGTGGCTCATTTCCTTTTAATTGGAAAGCGGCAATTAAAAGAACACTGGACAAGATCACTACTGGCCCTGTTGTTCATCTTGACAGGTGAGGTGTTAGTTTGATTGTTGACCAGCCTTTTCAAATTGTGCCCCTGAAACTGACTGTATGTGCCATTGTTAGATACACGTGATGGCCTTAAAATGGCTTTTTTTTTTTTTTTTTTTTTTTCTCATTTTGCACCATGAGTCTAATTCAATATCAAATATATAGTATTGCTGATATGGAACTTTTGTGTTTTATGAAGATGTTGGATTGTAACTTCCTTCGCATATGAGAGTTGATATTTACATCTCTACAATCTCTATATATATTCCAATTTCTGGAAATGTTTTATTGACGAAAGAGTAGGACCAATTGTTTTAATAGAAAATTTCTTGTCCAGGTAGTTTTTGTTTTCTATTGTTTCTTTACTTCTGTAGCCTTTTTCATTTTAGGAAACACGTTTTTCTATTTGCAGTTGGCATATGTTGATATCAACACCAGCTGGGGAGGAGTTGGAGATACCTCACTCTCTCAAGCCAACAGAAGAAACTCCTCTTGATCAGGTTTGTGGGCGAAGGTTGGATTTCTTTTTTGTCTGTCCCATTTTGCTTAGTAGCCTGTCAAAAGATTACAATCATCAATGATTCCAACTGTATCTTGGTTTGGCACCATCAAGTTGCCTGCTCATATCTTGAAAAAGAACACCAGTTGATGCATCACATGCAAGTTGATTTCTAATGTACGAGGGTTGGCTAGCTTGAGCCTTGATGTAAATGCATTATCTTTATCCTACTGATTTCTCAAAAATGGTAGGCATCATATTTGTAATATTCTTACTGGAGATGTTAGATAGGATATTTTAGTGCTGCATTTATTGATGAAATTAGTTTAAAGTTGTGAATATTTTAGATATGTACTTTCATCAAGTTTGTCTAATTGTGAAGCATGACTTCATCAGTAACTTGGGGACCAAACATAGTTTGTTTACTTACAGTAAAATCTGTTTATTTTGTCGGAGCATTAGCTAGTCTTAACGAGGGCTACCAATCTACTGCTTAAGATAATGGTTCCTTTTTTGTTTTCCCGTCCTATTTCTTTATTTTACAGGAACTGGAAGTTGAAGGAGAGTTGCCGGAGAAGGTCTCCTGCTATCAGGGAGTCTTTTATAATTACTTTAGCATAGGTCTGCACTTTTTGTATTTTAGTAATGTCTTTGGCTATGTTTATTCACCCTTCCTACTGAAAAACATTTGTAAAATGTTTGCAGGAATGGATGCTCAAGTTGCTTATGGTTTTCACAATTTACGCAATGAGAAACCTTATCTGGCTCAGGGTCCTATCTCAAATAAGGTGCAAGTTCTCTTCACCCTACGAAAGAATCACAGAACTATGCATAAATTCAAAATATTAGACTGGAAAATATTGGATCTTTTTCTTATGTTGAGAAAATATTTTTTTTATTGACCTTCCCAAAAGTTCTTGTCACGGTATTTCAAATTTCTGATTCTCTTGTAAGCCATAGAAAGCTTAAATTAAGAGCAAAAGGATGTACAATATAATGACAAAGTTTGATATATTTCCTTCCATCTTAGCCCTTGATGTACTCTAATGAGTAGGATACTGAAATCTATAATCTGTTGCAAATCTTTAAAACCGTGAAAAACTGAAAGTTTTCAGTAGACTTGGGTCAGTTATATGTGAATGTTGTTGATGTGTAGCAGCAAAAATACTTGTTCTATACCTCAGATTTTGGAATAATGGCTCGGTGGTAATCTTCTGGAAATCGAGTATTTTTCGATTTTTTCTATCAGGTTCAGTTTGAGTTTGTCAATGACAAATGTATGTCTTGATGATTTTTTCAACGTGCTTGATATATTTGTTGGGAATTCTTCCCCATTGATCACCATGCACCTTTCCTGACACCAGTTATATGATTCATTGGAGTCATGAAAAATATACACACGGTAAATTGTGCCTTTTGAATGCAGTTAATCTATTCTGGGTACAGTTGCAAGCAAGGTTGGTTTTTCACGCCATGCAGCAGTGATCCTGGTTTGAGGTCAGATTCTCCTTTGAAAAACACATGGAATATGAGAAATATGCCCAAACCACATCTTTTGTGCCCTAAACTTACTGAGACAAATTTCTCAAAAAAAAAAAAATAAAATAAAATAAAAATAAAAAATATCATACAAGAGAACTGAACACTAGTTAATGGGGTTTGCTTTCTTATGTCATTATTCTGACTCTGACAGTTTTGTAATCATATCTAATTCGCATCACTAATATCATATGGAGAGCTATCAATCCCACACAATCTTCACAATTAAGATGCAGATTTTCTAAAACAAACTAGATAAAGTATTTCATGTTTTTGTTGGGCAGGAGTCTGAAGAACATCTTGAGGATATATGCTAAGAAGGTCAATTCTTCGATCTGGGAGCAAGTTCCTGTTCCATCAAGGTTGATTATTATTATTATTTATTTATTTTTCCTTTTGGTATGATATGCACTAATGACATTTACTTAATACAAAATCATTAAAAGTTTCAATGCTGCTTATACCATCTTACTCAATTATTTTCCTTCTCTGGCTTTTGGTGCCTTCTTCTTTTATCTGTGTCTGATTTCTGTGGATTTTCCAGTGTGAGGTCTATAGTTGCTCTTAACCTTCCTAGTTATGGAAGTGGTAGAAATCCATGGGGAAATTTGAAGCCGGAGTATTTGGAGAAGGTATCAAATTTGTATTTTGGCATGCATGCATTGTTCATTTTTCGTGTTAAGTTGATGCACAGAACTGCTGCACCATGTATTATGACTATAAGATAATTTTTGGATGTTTTGCATAAGAGCCCCTTTTTGAAGTTCAACTGGTTTCGTTTGAGAATGAAAACCCTTTTTATTTTTTCCTTTTCTTTTTGTGCTTGTGAAGTTCAAACTGTTTGAAATCTGCTTATTGAACTGTGCACGCTCATCGTATTATGTATGTTACTCGCTTTTTCTTTCACTGGAAAAAAGAAGTCGACTCTGTGCCTCAAATGACTGATTTGTTCTGCTTTTAATCAATTTGAATCTGAGAAGTAAAATATAAGTGGCAAATGCCTGTAGAATAAGTGGGACACCAAAAATTCTACTTCAAAATTTTGTTCCCTTTCTTGAAACAGCTGCAAAACATTTATCATTGCGATTTAGCTTTTCTTTCCCTTTTTCCATTGAAATAGTATGTGAAATGTATGATTTCCTTGGCAGATGAAAGTTTTTTTTTTGATGATCTATGTAACAGAGGGGGTTTGTTGAGGCCCGTGCTGATGATGGTTTTCTAGAAGTTTTTGGTTTCAAACAAGGATGGCATGCCTCCATGGTTATGGTTGAATTAATCTCGGCAAAACACATAATCCAGGTACCATGACCACTCTAATTAAATGTTACCTTAACTGGTAAAGTATACACAGCAGAAAAGGAGAAAGCAAGGACTTGAATATGAAAACAAAAAGGTTGTGTAAAGTTTTACAAATGGGCGAAAGTTGAGGAAGTGAAGAAACCAGTGCACCAGTGACCCTTTGTATACACTATTTTACATTTCTAATGCAATTTTACAAGTTTATATATTGCTCACAGAAATTCTCAATGAGGGTGATGTAAAACAGACATGACTATCAATGGGAAATTTCTTGCTTTGAAAGCTAGACATTTTTTCTCCTCTAAATAAGACTAAATCTTAAAGGTAACTAACTTTGTTTAATAATGTGTGATTGGTTATGAATTTAACTACAAAAAAACCAATAGCAACTCAAATTTAACTTAGCTTTAGCCCAACCCCACTATTCTCAATATTATCAGTATAATTAAAAAATATCAACCAATTATTTGTACACATCACATCAATTTTAATTCACTATTCATCCACTCACAAAATTTTAACTAACAATCACTTCCAATTATTTTTCTTCTGCTTTTACATCAAATCAACTTTAATTATTTTATTTTAAATAAAATTTTAATTTAAACTTAAATTTCCACTAACAACTAAACATACCACATTTTTAAAAATTAACTATGATTAGAAAAAAATAAATAAATCAAAAATCAATAAAATCCATATCCATTCTATTGTCAAATTTATTGGTTAATGTTACTACCTCAAATTTTTGAATAATACTTTATGCTGCAGGCTTCAGCTATCAGATTTGAGTTAAGGGGAGGAGAGTGGACAGAGGCATATATGCAAATGGATGGGGAACCATGGAAACAACCAATGAACAAGGACTTCTCGTCATTTATCGAGATCAAGCGTGTGCCCCATCATTCACTCATGGTCAAGGGAGAATAATCTCGACTTCTATTATTTTTTTTTTCTATTTTTGTTAATTGTTATTATTATTATTTATGTTGATGTGGCCAGTGTTCAGGCATCAAGTGTTGATTGTTGTCAAGGTCCCTCTTACAACCCTGTATCTAATTATTTGTTTTGGAGGGAGGTTATAGTCAAGTCCCAGAAAGCCAGTGTTTTGTGTCTGTTTAAATTAGTATGTAATTATCAGGGACGAAGATTTAACTTGCAGTTGCAGATTAATGATGCTACATCTTGTTTTTGCAGAAAACAACGTTTTCCTTTCGTTATCTAGTTTGCATGATGTTTTTTCTGACAAAAAAGAAAAAAATGTGGTGAAGGGTGATTGAAACCTGGCAGTAATGATGCCATTGCACATCTTTCTTCTCCCTTCGTTTTCATTGAGTGGTTATAACGTAAAACTCTAGTAGGAGACCTTGTAATAATACATGAGGCCTTGACGAAAAAATAATAAAAATAATGTACATAAAAAAAAAAAAAA
>CACSLK010018944.1:5419139-5430223 GCA_902706635.1 Striga hermonthica | reverse complement strand
AAATGTCATGCACTTGCTAAGAACACACAAAATGCATTGAGTCTCTTAATAAAATATCTTATGCCACATCGAAAATAGACTTAGTCTATTAAAAAATTGTCTCACAATGTAATTGAAGGTAGATATGGTCTAGCTTATGTGGCAATAAAAAAAAGAGACTAAGTCCACACTTGGGTCTATTTTGGACCGAAGTACAAACCCAAGCACTCATCATTTATTCTTCATTTAAATTTTCTTTTAATAAATGAAACATATTAGAGTATTTTTATTGGTTGACATGTATGATAGACCTAGTATTTTATTTTTTGCATTGAATAGCTTTTGAGTTTTTTACTCGAGTTTGTCCATGTCATTTAGGATTTAAGTCTATTTATATGCCACATATATAAAATTAGACTCAACGCATTGTGTGTGCTCTAAGCGTACAAAAACTAACATTCAAAGTATTGTGTACTCACAACTTTTTGTATGATAAGTCTGGTATCTAAATATTGAGTATTCGTAAATCTCTGCATTCATTTAAAACTAATTTTCAGAATATTCGTTACTCACATCTTTTTTTTTCTGATAATTCTGATAACTAAATATTTATTATGCATACTAAGTTTCAAAATATTTTGTATTGTTTTATGATAATTTTTGTATCTAAAAATTTATTTTGCATAAATTTCGGAAGCACTTATTTTAAATATATTTTGTACTTCCAACTTTTTTTTAATGATAATTCTGGTATCTATATATTTATTTTGCATAAACGTAAAAAAATAAGTTCTTAAAATATTTTGAACTGATAACATAATTATATAGTCGTATATATTTATTTTATATATGTATCCACTCATAAAATTCAGCTTTATATATATACATATTTGATGTGCTAAAATAATCGACTCATCAAGATTGCCGGTCGAACCGCCACATCTCGATTGCGTGAGAGTTCGGACGTCTCGATCGCCTTCGTCTTCAAGAGCCGGATCGACCTGCAAAGCATCGGGACCCCGTAGACACTCCGACGCCCAAGTCAGAAAACAAATATTTTTATCGTGTATCTTAAGTAATCTTAATAGCTTAGGATTAGAATGGCTATCTGCTCGTGTTGTATGATGACTCATGCATTTACCACCTACAGGAGGTGAGGTCTCTTTGTACACAAGCTCTCTAATAAGGTTGAGTGTTGCGACAGAGCTAAAGGTGGGCTAGTTCACAAATCATGGCCTCGAGAGCTCGCCACTAACACCTCGCATCCAACTCATTGAAAACACACACATGCTCTTAGAGGATTGGTTATAGGTCTGGAAACCTACTCTCGAGTGCCGCGAACTTTGCATGTCGATGGTTCCAGATACTCGTGTAGTGCCCCTTTCACTTATTAGGATTTTCCAGAATTTATATAATTATCTATTTACATTTATTTTATCATTGCCTTTGTTTTATGTCATATATTGATTGTTCATTTATTTTTATTAACTGTCTTTATCTGTTTTTATTAAATTGTTATGTGACATAATTTATTTGATTGTTATGTGATTATTTTATTTATTGACGTGTATGATTTTATTAGAATTATTGAGTTTTAATTTAATGGTTTTGGCGATTTCCGGTTTAATTGCGTACACCGATTTTAATCAGTTTTAATTCGTTTTCGAGCCGTTTCAACCCAAACCATGAATTTATTCGTTGGGTGCATACCCTTGTGTTTTGCGGTCCATTTGGAACCATAGACCCCGTGTGATGCCCCGTTCGTTTATTTGATTTTTTGAATAATATTTTATTGACATTATTATTATTATTTAAATTAATTGCCTACATGAGAATATTGTTTGATTAATATATATTATTGTGATATATATATATATATGTATATATATGTTGCCGAATTATTTTGTTTTTAGTTCCCAAAAGTCTTGCGATCAAACCGAGCTTTTATTTTGAGTCGAACCGTTGGAGAACCGGCCCGAGCGCCACGCCCGAAATCGCGCCCGAACCCGTAACCCGCGCCCGACTCCCCTTACTCTCTTTCTTGTTTGGCAAGACTTTTAAACCTAAGGCTATATCTATACATATATGTTAATCCCTTCTTTTCTCCTTCATTACGCCACTCCTATCTCACTCTCATATATCTCTCTCTCGATCGCGCATGAAAAGAGAAAACTCCCCGTTGTTTAATATCGATCGCTACCTCCCCATCTCTCCACTCTCACCTCTCGTATAAAAAAAATGAGAAGAAATTCCTCAATCTCTGTGCAAGGGCCGCTACTTTCCCCGTCGGCGTTTCCTTCTTCCACCCGCAGGACCAACTTTGACAAGCAGCCGCGACGCCTTTCCCCTCCGCACTCAATCAAAACCAGTCCTCCTCGACACCGGCCAACACCAAAATCTGCCCGCTATCGCTGCTCGTGCGCAACCAGCCATCGCGAGACGAGCGTCCGCCGTCGAGCCCGAACACGCGCGCACCCTCACCTGTTCAAACAGTACATGATGGCTTGAACACCCTTTTTTATGTGTGTTATGTTGTTATATAAGAGGATCCCTTATGATCATGTTAGTGTTTGATTGAATTTATATGTGTTATGTGGAGAACTATGTTGAGTTGTTCTTGAGTCTTGTTAAATCACTGTTAAATGGCTGAAACCTTTTTTATTATTTTGTGTATGTGTGTTCATGATGTTGCCTTGGTGTTATATTGTGAATTGAATAGCCTGTGATATGTATAAATGTTGTTTTTGCGTTCGTCTCTTTGGTTTGATGTCGAAACTGAAGGACATGGGTGTATTTCGTGGAAACCCTGGAGTTCTGAGTACTTTGGCGTGTCCTTGACATGTTAGTGACAGCCTTAAGACATTTGGATGACTGTGCTATGAGTTATGGATTTTTGAAGTTATACGTGCTGTTGTATTTTGCAAAAATCATGATAAGTCTATTTCTATTAATTTTGATGTCAATTTTTGATATTTTGGACCTCTGTTGATGAAGTTTATGGTGTAAAAGTTTCAAGTTAAAATTCGAACTGTAGCTATGTATTTTGGTGATTTGTAGTTCTAATCAGATTCTTGAAAATTTGATGAAAAATCGAGTTTAAGGAATTTTGAGTTGAATTTCTGGGAATGGCGTTATTTTACCTTCATGTTCATTGTGTCAAAATTTCACTTTAAAATTCGAAGGTTTGCCGGGAGATCTAAGAATTTAACTTTATGGCTGTTATTTTTTGCAAAAATTATTTCACCAGGTTAAAATGAGTTTTAAGGGTCAATCTCTGGGCATATTATGTGTTTTTGAGTCTATTATGATGTGTAAAAAATTTGTTGAAAACGCACGAGTGCATTTTAAAAATATCTGGTAGATATTGTTTCTAGCCTGATTTCTAGCATCATGCCAGCACCAGGCTCGGGCCAGCACCCCCGACAACTTCCAACTGGGCCCTGTTTTGGCTTTTTCCCGAACCATTTGACTTCTTATTGACCCATCACATTGTTTTTCATGATGTATGTGTTCTATATGACTTGTGATTGGTTTATCGAGTCTAGACAGTTAAACCAAATGTTCTAAACTCCATTAGGAATTTCGCGAATCACTTAGTCGATAATGTTTCGACTAAGTGAATGTCGTTGTATGTGATTCTATGTGTCAGATAGTTGTTTATAGGACTGTCTTGATTAATGTAGGTTCGACGAGCTGAGCCCTCGACGTAAGTTCCTGCTTTGTGTGATTTTGCTTCTTCGGTATCCAGGTGGGTTGCATTATAAGAATTTCTAGGCCGTAAATTATCTATGTCTTGAAAGATTGGTATAATCAATATATGCATGTGAACCATGTAGCCTATCGAAGAGCGCTGTTTCCACCATCGGTACGATTGTTCCCGTCGATGTAATACGGTGCCCTTGTGAGGCAGTCTCCTTAAGTCCTAATGAAAGGTCGTGCCCTTGTGAGGCATGTACCCCCACCTTTTGGGTAATGAATCCCCATTCCGTGGCTAATGAAAGATGTGTACACATGAGTAAGGTTATTATGTGAATAGGAGATGTGACAGGATTGATTGATTTATGTTCATGCTGCGACCATACCCTTCTTTCATTATATATATGGTTTATGTGCATAGCGGTGAGCAAAGTGGTATGTGCTCCACCCCATGTCCCCTCCCCCCTTTCAGGTTGAGCAGGTGGCAGGCGTGACGAGGAGAGGACGAGTGGCTGGTCCTATGTTTATGTTATCTTCCTTCCGCATTTGATTTATGATCATGTTGGTCTAACTTTATAAACCTGTCGTATTGGTTTTTCAGACATGTTGAATTGTTTTCAAACTTGTGTTTTGAAAATGTTGGGATTCTGAAATTATTTTGTAACCTATGATTTGGAAACATGTTGATTTGGAAACATGTTGATTTGGACATTCATGATTATATGCTTCTTGAATATCATGTTAAATTTGGTTATTCATGCTGATGTGTTATTATGATTATGATGTGGAGTGTTATGTTTCAGGATAATAAAATCCATGTGAAAAACCAGGTAATGAATTGTAGTGCCCCTTTCGTTTATTAGATTTTTTTTTTCTGGATTTTTATATTATTATTTATATCATTATATTTGAGCATTTCTTTTTTGTGATATTATTTGCTCTTTTATTTTTATTAATTGCTCGTTTCTGCGTGTTTTAAATTATCTGCTTAAATTATTTGATTGTCATGTGATTATCTTATTTGTGTTATGTGTATGTCATGTTGTAATTAGTTTTACCTATTAGTTAATTCGTTAGGTTATATTTCGGTTCAATTGCGTCACATTCTTTCGAGCCTTTTTCTGATCGATCCTTGAGTTTTATACTTAGAAATTTTCGGTCCATTTGGATAACTTATTTTCGGCCCCTTTATTCTGTAATTTTTGGCCTTTCACTAGCTATTAAATTCAGCCCAAAGGAATCAATTTCGGCCCTTTATTGTGAATGTTTCTAGCCCAAAATAATAAAATATCCTTTGGCCCAAGTAGAGTGAATGGCCCATTGTATCTTTCTTGGCCCACATTTTGTCTTGTGCGTTCAATCGACTGAATCAGGAGATTCAATGAAATTATCTTCCCCTCGTGCGGCCGAGTCCCTCTCAATCTATGCGATTTGGTTTTCAGTTCCGATCTTTTAGAGAGAACTCTCCCCACGATTCAAATCTCTCGTGTTCATAAACTCACGCACGTCAAACCTTCAGCGGCCCCTCATTGTCTTCCTCATCGCCAGCCCTACTGCCGCCATCAATTGGCCATCGCCGGCGACCTGCAACGGCCCATTGCGAGCAGTCGACCGCTAACGGCGAGAATCCCAGCAGAGGAGGAGCATGCCGCCACGAGCAGCCGCCGATGTCCGCCCTCCCTCGCGAATTTTAGCCACCGCACCCGCAAGCGCGCAGACCGATCGCCGTCGTCGCGTACTGTCAGTCAAATTGGAGCCAGCCGAGGGGAGACGAGCTCTACGTGGTCAATCCGACCAACCGCTGCTAAGCAGTTGCCGAGAAATTCTGTTTTGCAGTTTCTGCGAACAGGCCCATTACAAGCGTCTCTTCTCGTCGGTGTCTCACAGCGGCAGTCTCGAGCACTGCGGCATCTCTGTCAAACCGTTGTGAACCTCCCTTCTCTCCGACGAGACGACCAGCGAACCCCCGGCCACGTCCGACCAGACTGAGCAGATTCTGAGGACACCTGGGCAGTCCACGACTGTGGTTCGACCCTTTTGTTGTGGCCGAGAAGAGCTCCCGGGAACTGCTGCCATCGTCTCCTCGCAGCAGCATCCTCCTGGCACTCCGAACAGCCAAGGAGAGTCGTTCGAGCCACCCCGGACAGCAACCGTGAGCCGAGGCGAGTCTGTTCAGCTGCCACGAACCATAGTCTCGCACGACGAACCATCCAAGGTCTATCGTGCACGCACCGAGCAGCAGCGACTGAGACGAGTCGACCACGTTCGAGTTTGAACAGAGAAATCGAGCCTTCTCGGTGAGACGTGGGTGACCGTGTAACAGCGGGGGTCCTCGTTTTCTCGAGGCTAACCCCTGTTCTTTCTTTCATTTAACCGTGAAAGGTACATCAGCCGAACCTCTTCGCCGATTTTGTGTTATGTTCAACCAAGGAATTTTAGAAAGGCATGCTTAGTATTGTTTGGAAAATGAGACTTCGTTCATATGCGGTTATATGCTTTGTTCGGTTTTAAAAGAGTCATGATTATATCTGATTAAACTGTGAGAAAAGTGAGCAGGACATTACTTAAGTTATTTGTTTTCTTGTTTTGCTTGTGTTGATGATGAGACTGTTTGCATTCAGTTAATGGAGCTGAAAAGTGTTGAATTCATGTGGAACATATGTGCTTTAGATTCGGTTTTAATGGCCATGACTTGTCTTGTCCTTTGTCGAACTCTTTCCAGGTGTTTTACTACTTGTTTCATGTGCTTAATTTGAAGTATTTTGAGCTGAGTATATGGCCTAATTGCTGAGTATAAATCTCAGTTTTTAAAGAGGTTAAATGCATGTTTAGGGAATTATAAAAGTTGTTGAAAAGAGAAGCCTATCTTGTGTTGGTGTTGCCTCTTCTCTGAATGTTTTTGACCCATATTGCTATGCCGAGTTCATGCTGAAATTATGAGTTCTTGATGCTTAACTTTCAGTTAATTCAAAAAAATCAAAGCATGTGAAGGTTTGTTAATATTTTTAGGATTGAGAAAGAAAAGCATGGAAGTGGCCTCAACTTGTTGCTGTTGTGAGTTATTGGATTTGGCTGAGTATTGCCTTTTATTTGTTGAAGGTCGTGCAATGTGGCTGTTTATGGAGTAATAAGTCAGAACTTTGTTCAACTTGTTGGCTTATTTATTTATTGTTAGAATAAGAAAAAGAAAGGCATTGGTATGTGTAGGTTGGGGTTTAAGAAAAGAAGGAAAATGAGAAGCATGATTTATGTGTCTATTTTCTTTGCTCGTTGTGGCATTTGGGAACTGTTTTCGTATGTGTATTTGTAGTCTGGAGTTACCATGTTGTGAGCATGTTGTTGAAGTCGGGTAGTTCTTAAAAAGGAATTGTTTACTCTGGTTGTGCTTATTTGTCTTATCTTCCCTTATATGCCTTATTTGCTCTTATCTGTCTTACTTGTGTTCTTTGTGTGTCATATTTGCTTATTAATTAACTTATTACGTGTGTTCTTTGTGTGTCATATTTTCTTATTAATCATTTTAATCAAATAATTCTGAGAGTGGTGAGATAATTTATTGATGGGGATTATCTCGTTAAATTTTAGGTTCCTGAGGAGTCGATCCCTCGAACCTATATTGCGCATTTGCATAATTCTCTTTTCCAAACGCCAGGTGGGTGTTGATAAACCTTACCATGTATGTTAATTTCTATAAATGCTTGGCTTGATAATCTATGTATGCATGTGAACCGGTAGTCTATGAGGCCTAACTCTAGCCTTTAGAGAGCTTAGTCCGTGGGACGGTACGTCTGCGGTTGCTCTCGTCTTTTTTGTATCGACGGCTCTCGTCTTTTTCGCGGGGACGGCTTGTTTCCTATCTTTTTTCGAGATTGATAGGTTAGGTGTGATCACATGAGCGTGGCTGTGTTTAGGGAGGTAGACTAGTCGATTTGTGTTCATGCTGCGATTATGGTTTTAAGTCTTTATATTGATTATACTACATAGTATTCCCACAGTGAGCTAGTTGTTTGCTCACTCCCACTATTATCCCTCTTTTCAGGTCGAGCTGGTGGTCGTGGCGTAAGACGAGCGAGGCGGAGTCATTTATTTGTTATTGATTTGTTTATCTGCTTCCGTTTACTGATTTATTTTCTATCTCGTTGTCAGACTTATTTATTATTAATGTTGGAAACTGAACTATGTTAGAATTTTTATTTTGAAAATCGAACCATGTATTTGGATTATTGTACATGTTTGAAATTGGGTTTTGGATATTCTTTTGTTGGGGTTTTATTTGTTATAAGGTAAATGTTGGCATGAGATATTATCGGGATGGTTGTGATCCCTGCAGGTAAAGAGTTGATTTAACTGTTTGTATGTGATGGTTTGAGTAGCGCCAGTTAAATAAATTTTTAAATTGATTTGCGAAAATTTAACTCTGATTTTTGGAAAATATTTGATATTTTTCTATTAAAATAACGGGGCGTTACAGTTTGGTATCAGAGCAGGTCTACGTTTCTGTAGACTGCTAGTGAATTGTTTAAGTACTTATGTTTATGACCCCTCACTTTCGTCCCGCCGCACCAGCTCAAGGTATGAGTTAGTTGTTAATTGCTTAACTGTTTATTTGGGGTCTTAGGAATTTACCCTCCGAGTTTAAAGACTTGAACTCTAGTTGTAATCAAGTTAAGTTCTTACGCAACTCTCAAGAGGGGCGAAGCCTCGAGAACTTATGGGGGTTCTATACTATGGTTTATTCTTTATAAACATGCGGTAGTAGAGTTTTTATATACATGTGATTGTGGGCCGATGGGCCGAATGTGTGATGTGAACTTTTACCATGGCGGCTTGAAATAAGAGTCACTAGGCCGAGTAATTATCAGTTAAGTTATCTACTAGCGGGACTGGGTAATGCCAATGGCACTAGTAGAGTTATTTATTAGCGGGATCGGTTGATGCCGAATGCACTAGTAAGTAACCATACCGACGTTCATGAACTTAGGTTAACGGCGTATAATAGCTAATTAGCCGGGTAAATTATGGAGGCTTGAAATAAGAGTCACTAGTCCGAATTTACCTGGAGGCTTGAAGCCGGGATGTTATCAGGCAGTGTCAGTAAGCTCGCATGTCATATGATTACTATCCTACATCTGTGTTTTCTTATCTGAATTGCGGGGCAAACTCTTGTGCCTTATGTTCGGAACTAACTTTGTTTCTGGGACTTTGTTTACAAATAAGGTTAAGTATCTTCGTTTTCTGCTAGTCCTTACATGTTGCAAAGTTTGTGAATTATGCTGGCGATGATTCTAAGTCTACGATCGAGAAAGCGAATGTCGTCGAAACGCTCACTAGTGACTTAGCCTTGAGCAGGTGACAATTGTTTTACTCTTTCGGGATCGAATTGAATGCCACATCGGAGAAGCGTACGTGGTGACCAACGCATGCCAAGAAGTGTTTTGCACCTTGAAAGATTGTGAAAGATCTTTTAAGGAGGATAGTCGAGCTTGGTGCAAGCACATCGTGAAGTGCAAAGCCGTCTTCGTTCTTGAACTTGTTTCATCCTAGTCTTTGGAAACTCTCGTTCTTGTATTCCTTTCACAGTTTCGGGAGAAATCTTTTGTTTTCCTTCGACTTTTGCAATCCTTTAAAAACTCTTGTCTTTGTTTTTGGTTCGTTTGGAGTACTGAGTTCAAGTTTTGCAATATTGTGTATTAATTAAGACGAGTACTTTCAGTCTTTCGCTTTTCTTATATCATTCTTTTGGTTGTGGTTATGCTATCTGGACTGGGTATTTCATTCATATTTAGATCGAGATGAAGCAACTGACTGGAGACGAAGGGTGATCAATCGCCACCAAGGAGTTAGGATCAATTCGACCAAACCTTGAACTTGCGAATGATCTCTGAACAAGTGCACGTGAGCGTCCTGGCGCCCCGCATATGCAGCGCCTGCGAGCGTGTCGCCTCTCGGAGTTCAGTGCATTAAAAATCAAACGTCCATTTTTTTTTTCTTTTAGACGGTTTGACCACCGAGAGTTCCAAGTTCCTCCGAACCACGTTTGCATCCTAGATCGATGGTTTTGATAAGGAAGCAGGGTCGATAGGTTTCCTATGCCTATGCGAGGATTTCTCGAGGTGGCGAGATAGGTAAGTTGTTTTGCCAGCAAACGAAGCCATGAGGGGCTACGTTTGTGTCGTAGAATAGTATGTTGTAAGTATGAGTATAGCGGGGCTATACAGCGTGCATGGTTGCACATTCACCGTGACAAATCGCTTCGACAAGAAGTCACGGGTGTGTCGAGATTGTGGGTAAGTTTTCGGCGTGACTCGGGCACCATGCTGAAACTCTGCTCCACGTGTCGACCATGATGGTTTGACCGATGATCTCACAGTCCAAGCACAATGAGACCTTTTGAGTCGTGTGTGTTGTTAGGTGCGTTGCGGAGTGATTGGTGTAGATTGAGTCTTATACAAAAGGGTGTGCGCCGAAATATAGGCCAAACCGGATTGGGTCCCGCGTAAGAAGGTGTACACATGAGCATGGGGTAGGTCAGATTGATCTCCAATGCAAGAGGGTGTGCACATGAGCATAGGGCGAGTTGGATTGGGTCCAATACAAATGGATGTACACATGAGTATAGGACAGTGCGGTTTAGGAGAGCGGGAACGAGTTCGGAAGAGATATCCAAACTTCGTGGTTTGAACCCCTCTCTTGTAACTGTTGTTTCTTTGTTTCCGCTGGTCTCTTGTATTTTCGAGGACGGAAATCTTTTAAGGAGGGTAGATTGTAGTGCCTCTTTCGTTTATTAGATTTCTTTTCTGGATTTTTATATTATTATTTATATCATTATATTTGAGCATTTCTCTTTTGTGATATTATTTGCTCTTTTATTTTTATTAACTGCTCGTTTCTGCGTGTTTTAAATTATCTGCTTAAATTATTGGATTGTCATGTGATTATCTCATTTGTGTTATGTGTATGTCATGTTGTAATTAGTTTTACCTATAAGTTAATTCGTTAGGTTATATTTCGGTTCAATTGCGTCACATTCTTTCGTGCCTTTTTCCGATCGATCCTTGAGTTTTATACTTAGAAATTTTCGGTCCATTTGGATAATTTATTTTCGGCCCCATTAGTCTGTAAATTTTGGCCTTTCACTAGCTATTAAATTCAGCCCAAAGGAATCAATTTCGGCCCTTTATTGTGAATATTTCTAGCCCAAAATAATAAAATATCCTTTGGCCCAAGTAGAGTGAATGGCCCATTGTATCTTTCTTGGCTCACATTTTGTCTTGTGCGTTCAATCGACTGAATCAGGGGATTCAATGAAATTATCTTCCCCTCGTGCGACCGAGTCCCTCTCAATCTATGCGATTTGGTTTTCAGTTCCGATCTTTTAGAGAGAACTCTCCCCCACGATTCAAATCTCT
>CACSLK010018944.1:5348587-5364834 GCA_902706635.1 Striga hermonthica | reverse complement strand
ATTTTCTTTAGCACATCGGGAGAAGATAGGTCATCGTTGGCCTTAACCAACAGTGCATGAAGGTCTCGAATCATCCGATGGTCCTTTTCTTCCAAAAATTGGCCTGGGAAAGGGATCCTCGGCCTGTAGGGATTCTGGGTTTTGTGAAGGGTAGGCTCGGGCGGTGGTGTCACTGGGGGCTCTTCTTTCAGCTCTTGCTTCCTCGGACCATCATTCCCTTCTTTCTCCACTTTGGCAACTGTCTTTTCCTCGGGCTCGGGCATCAGCACTGTAACTGCATTCACGTGCTCCGGCTGATTCGGTAGCCTATCTTTCTTCAACTCCGCCTCGATGTTCCCCACACGGGTGGCTAACTGGCATATCTGAGCTTCCAAATGTTTAATCGAAGCCTCACTATTCGCACTCCGCTGCTCACTATTGGCCATGTACTGAAGAAATTTTATCCAGTTTCTCGTCTGAGTTTGGTGGGCTCGGTCCAGCTTCTGGTGCTGGCAACCTTAACATTTGTCCCCTGTATTGCTGCTGATGGGGGGCAAAGTTACGCTGAGATGGCTGCTGAGAGTTGTTGTTTGACCAGGAGAAGCTTGGGTGGTTTCTCCACCCGGGATTATATGTATTCGAATACGGGTCATTCCCGGGTCGGTTCTGGTATCCTTGTACATCATTCAGTTCAGCTCCTTGTCCTCCATAGTTTGGCTCGATAGCCATAGGACACACCTCAGAACTGTGTCACTGTACTCCGCATGCTCCACAAGCATTTACTGCCATCGTCTGAATCGGTGAGGAACTTCGAGCATTAAGTAGTCGCATCTGCTCTGTGAGCTCAGCTAACTGCTGGGCCATGGCATTATAACTCGATCCTACCTCATTCACCGTCGCCCTCTTTCCTCTGATGCTCTTTTGAGATGAGTTCACACTCATTGTCTCGTAAATCGCAATCATCTCTTCAGCCGTCTTGGCCCCGATATCCCCTCCGGCTGCATTGTCCACCATGTATTGCAGGTTCTGGTGGAGAGAGTCATAGAAGCAATTCTCTAGTAGCCCCGAAGCGAGGTTGTGGTGGGGGAACTATCTCTGGAGGTCCTGAAATGTTCACAGGCCTCGTGAAGTGGCTCGTGTGGTATCTGAGCGAAAGAGATGATGTGGGACCGGATGTCCTGGGTCTTCTAATAGGAATAGTACTTCCCGACGAATTTAGAGTAGACCTCTGTCCAAGTCGTAAGAGAATCTGGGGCTAGGGTCATGAACCAAGCCTTGGCTCAGTCCTTCAGAGTCTCTGGGAAACACCGCATTTTTAGATGTTCCTCAGACAGCCCATGTAGAGGAAACGTCTAGAGAACGTTGTAAAACTCCCAGAGGAAATGGAGTGGATCTTCATTAGGGAGCCCGTGGAATGAAGGCAACTGGTTGTAGTGGATCATTTTCAGCTCATAATTGCGGGCGGCTTGTGGCAACCGAATGCAAGATGTTATTGGCCCGATCATGGGTTGGGCCAGGTTCCGGAGATGTTGCGAGGTGGTTGTTGTTGTTCACCCATGTTCGAATTACTCCCCTCGGATGACTTGGGGGAAAGTTCGCCTTTTTCGGATGATTCGAGAGTAAGCTCTTCCAACAGTTCTCTCAGGCTCTCGTTACGGTTTGTCGATAGGAGATAGTATACGTCCACTCCTGGTACTCATACACTAAGACAAACAAGTTACGAGCACCAATAGTAAAGAAAAGAAAATAAAATAAGAAAAAGAAACACCGAAAACAAGAATAACACGAAATCAAAGAGAAACAAAAAAAATAAAATAAAATGAATAAGCGCACAAAATAAACCTAAACCCTCCCTGGCAACGGCGCCAATTTGTTGTAAATATTTTCTGGAGTAGAATCTAAAGATTCGAACACCGGGTCGTGTCTCATGAGGAAGGTTAGTCGGAATATAATGCGCGTTTATTCAATAACACAAAAAGAAATAAAATACCTAAACATACTAATTCAGATGATTGGCATTGATTTTTAATTATCTTCTACTAAAATTTAAATAAGCAAATTGAAATAGCAAAATTATCACGAAGAACTAGCAAGATTTATGGAGCTAAGTGATTTGAGTAACCGACACATTCAAGTACTCATTCTCAGTTACTTTTCGTAACAAGAGAACAAACTAGAACGACAGATTATCAATTCATTTAACTTCTAGGCAATACAGCTACGAACATGCCTAGTTCATATGAGTTTATTTCGACCGACTCCTCCCCTTTCGGTTTAAAGAGTTGATTAACGGGAACTAGAAGGTGGTGAATCAACTAGCTGTTTAGAATTTTATAAGAATCATGCACGAATTAAACGAATTCAATTAAAATAAATGGACGTTGAAGTGTCACCCTTCAACAATTCGCAAAACTCCTGCCTGACAATCGAAAAACCCTAAAAAAGAGCAACTCGTACAAATTGAACAATCTCAAGCCCGACAATCACAAACGATTCCAAAACATCAATCCCCTATTCCCTAGCCTACGAATTTAGCTACTCATAATTGAATCAACATTCAAAATCATCGCAACCCAAGAAATCATAATTAACGATTAAGATAAAAGAAATCTTACTATTGATAATTCTCACGGTTGAATTCGATAAACACGATTAATCCAAAAGCAATAGTAAAATCCGACTTTCAATCCTTGTCCTACGATCCAAAAATATGGAAGAAAGAAAGAAAAAGAACAGAAAGATTTTTAAACCTAGGTCCCCAAACGTGAATGAGAAGAAATCCCCGTCAAAACATAAAATATGCTATTATTTAAAAATCTGGGAACGTGAAGGTCGCGGCCGCGGAGAGGCCTACGGGCTGCGGTGAAGGAGAGCTCCGCGGCCGCAAAATCCATCGAGGCCGCGAGTTTGAGTAGCAGAAGGTCTGGGTTCTTGGGAGTGCTTGATCGCCGCGGCCGCGGTGAAGAGGAGGTCGCGGCCGCGGAGGGAAATCTGGGTGCGATGGAAAGAAACAACACGTAGCAGCGCCGTGGCGTGAAGGCGGTTGGTGCCGCGGCGCGGCGCACTGGCACGGCGTGGCAGACTTCCTCGTCGTGGCGCGGAGGTGTATCATGGCGTGGCAGGATTTGCAGCAGCGGCGTTGAGCTTTAGTGGAGCGGCGTGATGGCGGTTGGTGCCGTGCCGTGGTGAACTCACACGGTGCACAAGGAGTCAATTTCTGCAATTGCGCGGAGGGTAGAGAATTGGTTGCTGTGGTGGTGCTGTCGCGTGGAGGAAAGTGCAGCAGGTGGAGATTGAAGGCTTGCGGTGAGAAGTTCTGGTCCGAAAGGGCGTGGCTTGAGACACGACGTTTTGACAGTGATTGTGCCATCGAGTGTTGGGGTCGCCAGAGGTCGACGATGACCACGATTTGGGGCCCGATGAGGCGTGAGAGATGATGATATATGGGCCGAGAGCTTTAGCTTCGTGCTTCGTATCTCGTATTTGTTCGAGTTGGATGGGAAACATGATTCTCGGGCCTGACTAATGTTTTCCTTATATCCTATCCTCTCGAGACTTTCAACCTTCACACCATCAACGACGAAACAAAAGCAGAAAATGGGAAAAACAAACTAAAAACAAAGAGAAGACTAAAATAAAGAAAAACATGAAATAAACTATAAAACAAACTGAAAACCAATAAAAGGACCTAATATGAGGGGGAAATAAACGAAAAATAGTTAGAAAAAACGCAACAAAAATGGGACAAACAACTATCGAGCCAAACTATGGGGGGCAAGGTGCTGAGATAAATGCAGTGCAAGGATACCAAAACAGGCCCGAGAATTACCCATACTCGAACACATAAAATCCCGGATGGAGATACCACCCAAGCTTCTATTGGTCGAACAACAACTTTCAGCAGCTACCTCAGCCTAACTTTGTCCCCCATCAGCAGCAACACAGGGGACCAATGTTAAGGTTGCCTGCACCAGAAACTGGACCAACCCCATCGAGCATGGACGACAAGCTAGACAAGATTCTCAATTTTATCACCAATCAGGATGCGTCCATTAAGCGTCTCGAGATGCAAGTAGGCCAACTGGCCACATGTGTTGGGAATATTGAGACTGAATTGGATAAAGGGAAGTTGTCGAGCTAGTCGGAGCACGCAAAATCGGTTACAGTGATCATGCCCAAGCTAAAGGGCCCGACGAAGGAAGAACAGAAAGTAGAGATCCCAGCTACACCGTCACCTGAGCCTACCTTACACAAATCCTCGAACCCTTATAGACCGAAGATTCCCTTCGCGAGCCGACTTTTGGAGGAGAAGGACGACACAATGATTCGGGACCTTCAAGCGATGTTGGCTAAGGCTAATGTCGACTTATCTCCTCCTGATGTGTTGAAGAAAATACCGGCCTATGCACGATTCTATAAGGAAGTGGCAGCGAATAAGCAGAGGCTCGAAGGTAGTGAAGAGGTGCTCGTGTTTGAAGCAGCAAGTGTCTTCCAGCAAAACTTGTTGAAGAAAGAAAAGGACCCCGTAGGCTTCGTTATCGCTGTGGCCTTCGGGAATGGGAAAGAGTCCTCCGGGATGCTCGACCTAGGAGCTGGCATAAACCTCATGCCACTTGCAGTTTATCACAGACTCGGGCTCGGGGAGTTGAAGCCCACCAAGATGCACTTACAGCTTGCAGACCATTCATTCAGTCACCCCATAGGGATTGTGGAGGATGTGCTCGTTCGAGTGGGGAAGTTGATAGTCCCCGTGGACTTTATTCTGCTCGATGTGAGGAGTGTGCAAGAAAACGGTAAGGAGCACGCCATCCTCCTTGGACGACCCTTAATGGCGACCACTAGCACGGTTATCGATGTGAGGAAGGGGACGACGAGCATGACGTTATTGGGCGAGTCCAATTTCGTTTCCGCTCGAGAGACCCAGCCCGAGCCACATACGAGTTTGGTGGAAGAATATATGTCCATTCGGGTGATAGAGAAGATTGTTGACGAAGCGTGTATGAGAGCATTTGAGAAGAGGTCATTGCAGGACCGAGCTTGTATTGAGAAATGATGTTACACCAATTGCCATATTTCACCTCCCCAGTCGAGTTCCAGTAAGTTGCCTTGATCACAATGGGGCGAAAGAATTGAGTTAGTAATTGCCCGCTGCTGTAACGCCCCACTTTTATTTGACTAAAATCAAGGACCTTTCAAATGTCAACGAAAATTTTTTGAAATTCTTTTCATAATTCGTTTGGCGCTACTCGACATAAAATCAACCATTACGAACTTTCACACATCAATTACTCGCAAGTAAATTAAACATCATCAAATATCCAGGATCAAACTGAAACCACCCTCACAGGGTTTTAAAAAAGTTCAGAAATCGATTATTAGCAAACGGGGCATCTCCCCAAACCAGTGTTCGTATTTCTCAAATCATAAATAATCCAGAGTTCAACATGATGGCCAAAAAAAAAATAATCATAATATAATAGCGAAACAGAAGCTACACAATAAGGTCCGGTCAAACAACCGACCACCACTCGTCTCTCGCCGCCATGCAGCTGCCAGCTCAATCTGCATCCATGAAGAGCAGGTGGGGATGAGCACAGATGAAAACCGTTTTGCTCAACGCTATGCGCATGAACAGTTAATATAAGTGAGTATAAAAAGTAAATATGGCATGGTCACAAGTGTGAACATAGACACAATATTTCTCATCTTCTATCCATAATCAACAATCAGCCTCATGTGCACACATACCAGAATAGACTACATTTAGTCCACGTATCGTCTCCCCGCGGGAACTCTAACGTTGCCAAAGTAGGAGAGTCATCCGTCAACCCCGAGGGGAAACATATACAATGCATAAACAATTTAAATAAGACCCACCTGGTATCCGAAGAAAGAAATTACCGAAAATCGGGGAAAAAGGTAGGCCGAGAACACAACTCGTCAACCACCTATATTACACAAAATTGTTCTATGAAAGACTATACATCACATGAACACTTATAACTACACTTATGCGATATCACTCAACCACATAGTTCATAATAGCGTGTTTGTACAGCGAACTCGCATAATCTCAGTATTTCCAAGATAACAGGAGCTATAAGCATGCTATTCAGGTGATTCCAAAACCAAGGAGTAGCTAACACATATATCCACAACTATAGTGTTGATCACTTAAGCCAAAAATAGCTTTACAGCCAAGTTTAAGCATAAAACACTTAGGTCAAGAAATCTGCCAACATAATTATTTACCAAGTTACACCACTTCACTAAAACGACAATAACTCAAGTTATAGAACTCCAAATTATACAAACTCAAAACCTACAGAAACTACAACTACAAGTTCCAAGAAGAGCATTTTTAAAAATAATCATGTTAAAGGTATCCTTTCAGAGCATACATTTTGAGCATATACACAGCCACTGTTTTAAAAATTCTGGGCATAACCCCAACTTGGAAAAATCATATAAAATCAATAAAAACTCCAAATTGCATGGTTTCAACTCCTAATGAAAGTTTATAACGTAGACTACAAGTGTCATGATGATCACAATTTCACATAGCCACATTTTTTTTTTTATATATATAAACATCCTAGATTGGGATGGGGGGTTGAGGCTACACCCCCGACCTGTGAATAAACGGCCCAGAAGGGCTAAAGAGTCAATGGTCAACATCCAAGTCGAAAATACATAGAGCAACATCAAAAGCAGAAAAAATATTAATAATAATAATATATAAAATAAAAAATAAAAAATACAAGGATTACAAAAATATCCGATGTGGATCTATAAACAAATACTCATACAAGGTCGTCCTGGTCAGAGTGACCTGGCATGGAGTCCAAAATGTCAAATCTAGTCAGGGGCAGGTGGTGGCGGTCGACCGAGTCTGAAGGATGGGTACTCTAACTGGTCCATCCGAATGAGCGTCTGAAGCCGGAGGGGAATGTCCTCAAGAAGAAGGGTGCGTCTCTGGGGTAAAGATGCCCCCGTGCTAGCAAGGAAATTAACGGGCCGATTCCCCTCTTGGAATATGTGTGAGACCTGGTAATTGATCGAGCGGAGAGTGTCTTTGATACGCATAAGGGGGTGTTGGATCTGCCATGAGCCCTGGTGGCCAGATGTCAAAAGTGTGATGACAGCCACAACATCCAAAATCATCTCAACATTAGGGTCATCAAAATCAACTCAACATCAGCTCAACATCATATTCTACAAACCTAGCCGAATTTATATAAACTGCATGCGTGATCAACTTTAAAAATTCATAACAAATTCAAATCAACTCCAAATTTTGAAATTCCAAATCTCACTGAACCCTAACTCAAAATACTAAAATTCTCATGATGAAAACCTGTCCAAGAAATAGCTTCTTAGTTACAAAAAACTGAGCACCAACAGAAGCTTTAACATGGAGTTTTCAATCTAATTTCAACTCGAAACACGCATAACGATCACATAAAACATACTCTTCTAGGCTATTAATCTTTAATAAATCTAAGAAAGCATAAAAAATGATTCTTAACCGAAACTTATCATGCCAAAACTCACATTCTCAGCCCAAAAGCATAAGCACATAATGGCTCGGCATGCTTGATGAAAACAAGGCAAAATAACAACTCAAGCACCTCTCTTTTGCTCTCAAAATTAAGGCATGCCTAACAAGCTCTTAGCAACTGAAACTAAGCATTAACTTGGCACAAATTTTCAATATATATCAGCACCAAAAACACATGATAATAGCCCCAAGGATACAACAACAAAGGCTCAACATATTCAACACAAAACAAGGCCAAAACCATGCATCGAAACCACATTGAACATGCTTTCTTTGCTTGCAAATGTTATACATCCTAATATGATTCTCACTCATTTTGCAGCATATAAAAGATCCCTTAAACTCATACTTTCAGCATGGATTTCCACCAGAAATAGGTTCAGCAAGTACCACAACAAAATGAGGCCAATACTACACCTTTGCTTCTAAAATTCTTCACAAAACAACTTTACTTTGCATGCTATTCAACAACTTATCAAAGCTGAAACTTGAACACTAAAACCTTCTAAAACTCAACCAAATATAGGTTCAATAGGCTCAGCAATTAATACCTTTCTTCATGTATTAGAATGGGTGAGAAGGGGGCTCGGGTTTGTGCCTCTTGAGTCTAATGCTATGGCTTGCGGGGAATGGCTCACGCTTTGCCTGGTTAAGCTCTGTTCTCTGGTCTTTCTCTCACGCCGTGGATGCTGCTGTAGGCTCCCTGTTTCGATCTCCTGGTATGCCTCGGGTCCTCTCGGTTGCACTCCCGCCGGCGGCTGCTTGCACTCGGCTATGAAGGCTCTTTACTGCGGGAGGATTTTTGTTGGGAAAAGTGGGGAGATTTGATGCTTTTCGTGATTTTTCTACAGTGACTAGCGAGAGAGAGAGTAGATGGTGATGATCGGGATTCTTTCCCTTCTCTTAATTCCGATGATGGCTGCGGAAATTATGGGATTAGCGAGAGAAGCAGAATTCTGGTTTGCTTCGTCGCAACGAGAGGGAGAGATTCGATAGGGGGTGTGCGCGTTATGATCGAAGAAGCAAAGAAATCCCACCTTTAGATAGGCCTAGGGTTTGACTAACCAATCTTAGTCAACAATCTATCCGAGAGAGAGAGAAACTGGTCTAGTCGAGGCTCTCGGGCTCGAAACGGTTCGCGAGAAAAATAAAATTCGTGTTTAATCCGATTTAACATAATAAACCGAATTTTTGAACGACTTAATTAAATCAAATCGAACGAAATAATTTAATATTATATTATTCGCAAATAATATAATGCTATGGCTAAAAATACTTAATCGAGCAACAATGATAATAACTGGAAAATTTTTATATATATAATACACAATATAATATTTATAAATATATAAATATTTAAAACACATATTAACAATTAGGCAATTAGACATTTAATATAAATATTAATACTAATAATAATAATCAATTAGACAATTAAATGCAATTAGGCATTTAGCATTTACAATATCAATAATAATAATAATAATGATATCAACTTGGCAAATAATAATAATAATAAAGATAATAAAAAATAATATGAAATAATCCATATATATTCACATAAATTTGCATATTCGAACGGGGCGCTACAATCTACCCACCTTAAAAGGAATTTGTCCTCAGAATTCGAAAATAAAACATCCAAACTCTATAATACAATCATCAAACATGAAGTTCGGATATCTCCTCCTATCTCGGTCTCAGTCTCCCTTGTTGCCTCGGACTTGCCGTGCCGGTTCTATTGCACCTCGACGAGATCGACTGCCCGGGTCCTCAGCTGATGAACCTTCCGCTCCAGTACGAACACCGGTACCTACTCATGGGTAAGGCCTCGCTCGACCTGCAACTCGACAAAGTCCACCATGTGTTCGGGATCATGCACTCCGACAACACAGGCGGTAAAGCTAACCGGTAGGCCAAGTCTTTGACTCGTGCGAGAGTCTGAAAGGGTCCGATATAGCGAGGCTGAAGCTCCTCCCTTCTTCCCAAAGCGAACCATACCCATCGGGTGCGACCTTCAGGAAGACATTCGTACCAACATGATTTCCACGGTGAATACATAGTCTCAAATCGAGACTCGAGATTCTGCTCGCCAATGCAGCACCTCAAAATCCTGCGGCTCGAAGGACATCCCTCCTGCAGCTAAGCAATAATTAATAAACCTCACTTCATCGAGAATTAAGTGATTCCGAGAATTTAATCATCGATTCAATGGAACTTGGAGCTCTCGGTTGAAGGTTCAAAGGACAATATTCAAGAGGTTTCCCAACACCTTTGGTACAGAAACGAGTTGGCCATACGCACTAGCCTTGGGAGTTTGGCGTTCGGTGATGGCGGCGGCAGCTCTCGTGCGAGTCAACGGTCGGCCACTGCATTTGGCCTCACGTCTCTCAGCACGGGCGTGCATGTTCGACCACCACTTCGCGTGGCTACACCCAGCCAGGGTCGGTGTTCGGTTCGAGGTACAAAAAAAAGAAATTCTCTAACTCCGGGTTCATAATTTCCAAGGTAATCAGAAAGAATAAAGGTTTTACACAATAATCCCAAACTACAAAAATTAGGGTTCAGTCAAAGATGATTCCATTAGGTACAAAACAATTTTAGCAGTTTCAAGGGTGTCATGCTTTACAAGGCATAAAACGAGTTCCAAGTCCAGCAACTTCCCTGATCAGCACAATCTCCAGCGAACAAAACAACGATAGAGGTCGGGGAAACTTTCCAAAAGACACGAGGATCGGCTCCTTAACCAGGAATAATCCCAATCCCAGCGGTCATTACCGAGTAATGAAACGGTTAACTCATTCAACTCTCTCGACTAACTGCGTCGATCGTCACGTCAGCTCTTGATCAAGTAGCTAACCGTGCCGGCAGTCGTAAATGAGCTTCCAAAGATTTCGATGACGCATATCAAAAGCGAAGACGACCCTGCACCTCACGATGTGCTTGCTCCTGGCACGGCTACCCACCTTAAAAGATTCTTCAAAATCTTTTACGGTAGAGAAACACTTCTCGACTCATCCAACTTCATATTAAATTAGAAGCATCACCAAACAAGATTCTCAATTACGAGGATAGATAAGGATTGTCAAAGAGAAGGCAAACAAAATTCAAAAGTACTGAAATTGAGATGAATAAAGGAGTCTCGAACACAATTCATAATTATCAGTCACGCAAAAGGAAAATAAACGAAGGTTTGCAAAGTTTCTGAGAAAGCAAAAACTTAGGAAGAGAAAACAAAACTGATGTGACTACACGAGTCCATGATTAATTCCTCTACAATCGATTCAAGTCATCCCCAGTTAGTCCTGCTTTCGATAATGATCCTGGTTCTCTAAATACTCTCATACCCTAGGGACTTATTCGAGTTCCTACACCTTTCTCTTTCGAGATAATTTACGAACGGTCTTCGCCTGAAGTCACTAAGCAGCACTTTTAGCGAAAGAATTGCCAAAGCCTGAGCTTAACACAACATAATACTAATATATATATATATATATATATATATACATATATATATATATATATATATATATATATATATACTAGATGGATTTACGCCGTGCACGCACGACGGTCTAATACCTGGTGTATAATTTAGTTTTTTTATGAGTAGAAAGTTTGTCCAACATTTGGTTTGTCCTTAAAAAAATATATTTTGGACTCAAAAAGTTGTACAAGAAACATTGTATTTGCACACAGAGCCGACCTGAATTTAGTCGATAATCAAGTTAAAATTGATTTAGTTTACCCTTAGTAATTTTTCAAATGTACTGGAAGTAGTATGAATGAGATTTAGGACCTCTACATATAGTGCTTTGCACTTGTATAAAACAACCAATTGCAGTGAAAATTTAAAGAAACTAAACTCAGCTAGTTTTACGATTTAGCTTATAATTAAACACACTATAAAAGTAATTTGGTATCTCATATGATTTAGTTTAGTTTCCTCTCCAACAACTGATTCACATCTAATATCTGTCTGTAACACTGGATTGGCTTGTTTTTCAAATCTTCTTCTGCCGCTAGCTTCTTGAGTGTGTCGTCCTCTTACCACCCCTACTTATCATTTGTCTTATGTTATTTTAAAAGAGAGAATGTGTTCAACAAAATTAGGTAAATTTAAAAGATTTTAAAATACACAAGCAATAATTTGGAAAAATGGGACTTGAAAGTTGTAATCATATCTAAACATAAAGATATCAATCAAATAAATTTATGAAACTACACAGACAACCAACATATAACATCTTTAGTTGTAATTTTTGAATTTTCTTTGATTGCTTGAGCCCGGAATAATAATAACAGATATTTTGTTTTCTTCTGCCCTTGCATCAGGTTTAGTTTTCATTTAGCCATGTAAATTAATAAACAATCTATTGACCATAGTAATACTATGCGTGCACAATAAAGCAAGACTTGATAAAGTAATGCATATTGTTGCTGTTGGGCGAAGCCTGCGATGTTGGAGGATAATTCTATGAGTGGTTACGGATAGAGCATAAAAATACACCACTTCCACAAAACAATAAGAGAAAAGGAGAACATAAAAAGGAAATCTTTTGTTGAAATCAACGGAGTACTTACGCCCCTAAAGACAAACCTAACAACATATCCTATCATTAAGTTGGCCATTTTCCTTCTTTTCAGAATGGACAACTCAATGCCAAACCTCCAAATATTATCTACTTTACCATTTCATATCACCAACTTCACCATGTCCCCATTTTCTTGATTTATCACGTTCTTTCAGAAGTTCTAAATTATCATATTTAATATTATCTCAACTATACTTATGTATTTAAATATTTGTTCTCATTTTTATTTTCACAACCATGATGTGATTCAACCTAGTGTATTTTCTTGAACTTTTTAATAAATTTAAATACATTTGGAGATATTCTCTTACTTTCTTTTTATAAAAAATAAATATAAAAAATTCATGACGTAATTAAAAAGAACATAATGCTTATCTAGCGCATCCCCAAGTTAAAAAATCAGCTACCTTTACTCCAGGAATCATCTGATATAGATATATTACCAACATCGAGCAAAGGCCAATTTAATGATCTCGCATTAATTTCTAGCCCTGAGAAGAAAAAAAATGGGTAAAAATGTCATCGCTCAGAATCCCAGAATAGGCTTAAGAATATGCAGTGAAGTGACTAAAATTCTTTGAACATAAGAACCAATACTCACAAAAACCATCTACGGTCGATTGAAGAGCTTCCCGTTTAACCCTAACGATTATTGGTTTGTCAATGCTCGGCGGGCCAAAAAACTCTCCACCATTGATGGTTGATAGAAGCACAATTAGGTTAAGAACTTAAGCCTAAAATCCTGCAATGCATCGACCAATGTTTTTTGGACAATATTCTGTTTTTTTATTTTGGAATATCTGTTTAGGTAGATAATAAAAGAGTGCTAGCTACCTGAATAGCTTTTCCAGAAGGTCAAATCGACAATCGTTCATTAGCTCCCATCTGAGTATTATGGGCTTGTCTCTATAAACAACCCTAGTTATTGAGTTTACTCTTGTCAACAGGGCAATAATTAACAGACCTTTTATGTGAAAACTTAATCATTCTGGCAGCGTGTTAAGTAACATCATGGTACTCAAAAGCTATGTTGCGCTGCAGTTTTCTTCTTGTGATGCTACACATTCATACAGATAAAATAATTTAGGGCTTTACCTTGACATGATTTTTATAGTAAACTTTGGTAATTGGACTGGTGAATACGTCATCGTCGTTATTCATGTACTGACCTGATCCCTGACTCATTTAACATATTGACTTTTCCCTCCAAAACCTTCCCGATTGTTCACCAAGCTCAGTATCAAATAAAACACAGGCCTTTTAGCCTCGGACACCAAAAATTCAAGACCCTATCAAAGAACACATTCAATTTGTAATGACATGCATATTTGCCCGAGCGACCCTAAGGGTTCGTCTTGGGGATGTTGTATCCATAAAACAGTGCTCGGATATGAATTACAGAAAGAATGTTCACATATTACCACTGGATGACAAGTTCTTACCGTTCTAATTTGTAGCTTGAAAAAACAATAGCAACTTCAAAAGAACTGGAACTATTAGCGTAATTGCTAACGTTTTTTAATTTCCACATTTTTTTACCAACAGAACTCATCCATTTTATATTTAACTTCATTCACAACTAATTCAAAATCAAAAGGCCGTAATTCGATATGAGCTGATGCCTTTTGTAATAATTCGTCGCTTTCTTCTTTATGGTATAAGTAAATGGAAGGAGAATCCTAAATTCAAATAATATTCAAAAATAGACTATCTTATCCAAGCACCCACTCGAATATGTAGTGTAGGTGTAAAGTACTTGAATCAACACACTAAAAAACATCACTAATCATGCTAAATCATTAAGCCTCTATTCATACAAACAACTAAACCCAAATTTTACTCAACAAAACCAGCACTCAAGTAAGCTATTAGGGCCATCAAATGTAATTGTCGAAAAAAAAAGAAGAGAGAATGGAATTACTATTTTCAAAAGGGCGAGAGCTTCTTGGTCTTGTTGCAGTAACGGGCGAGACGGTGAATCCTACTCTCCACCAAAATCAATCTGAACTTCGCTTCCTTGTCCTTCATGTTCCTCTCCAAGCACTTCCTGAGGGCAACTGCTTTCTTTATGAAGCGGTACAGATCCTCTGGAATCTCCTATGTTAGACATGAATAAAAAATCAAATTATTAAGATTTAACCTTAACCACCACCAATCACATTGTTTTCGTTCCAAAAAATACAAAATTAGCAGAAAAAAAATTATAAAAGTACCATGCACCTTCAAAATGTAGAGGATCTTGCTTCTGGCGACGCTTTTCACCTGAGCAATACCGTGAGAATCACGTAGAATCACACCGATATGTGATGGTGTCAACCTTTTTTTTCGCAAATTAGCAGATATCATCCTCAACCTTGAAGGTCAATAAAAAAGACAATAATTAAGAGCGGGAAAAAGAAAACAGAAAAATGAACAAATGTACTGAAGATCTTTGGGAAATGGAGAAAAGTTACATCTTGAGAAGAGGTCTTGAGCCAGTTGGTAAGATATCTCTTGTAGGGGAGGGATGAGGCTGAAATGCCCTTACTGTAATAAAAAGCAAAAAATATGAATATGATACGAAAGAGAACAAAAAATAATTGGAAAAAAGATAAATACTATTATTATCTTGTTTTCTTAGCTCCTACACCCTTTTCAGTAGTTCAAGCGAAGCAATATTTAGTAGTTGTAAGAGTTCTTATCTTTCTTATCTTACCAGGCCCTAGTATATATTTTCTGTGCAGCTTACTTCCTGGTAGCATACTCCCCATTTAGGAAAGGGGATTGTTTTCTTGTGAGGGACATCAGAGAAGTGTAGAATTTGAGGTCATTGAGACTGTTCCTGGCGAGTGTTGTGTTGTAGGCCCAGATACGCGAGGCCCGACTTGCTTCAGGGCAGAGGCGCAACCATTGCCCACATCCACGTACCCGCACACCACTCCAATCTTTTCGGCAATCATTACATTGGTGGCCCTCATCAGTCCATCCGACAGTGAGTGGCGGCACCCGTACAAGTTGTCAAACTCCAAGAACCTCGCAAGCAAAAGCAGCAAGTGGAACCTTGCAAGAAAGTGGGCCCTGCATAGTAGAAGTTCTTGTTAAATGATGGAAGAACATTGTGGATAGTTGTTCGTAATATTTACTGAACACCACGTAAATAAAAGGCGAGGAAACCAAAGAAAAACCTCAGTGTAGAAGGAAAAATTACCTGCAAAGAAAATGTAAAGGGGCTCTTAACATATTTTCAAGATAAGATCTTTGTTTTCAACTACCTATGATTATGAACAAAACAAAATTATCAAGACCCGAATAAAATTCCAGATAATATTCACACTATCACAACAAAAGTATTACCTTTTTCTTCCTCATAATCTGTTGCGAGAGAAAAAATTGAAATGTTAATCTATCTAATAAGATTGCAGCTAACAAATTGCATCAATTAAGTCATCTAATACTTTAGTACAACAAGAGAAAATTCAACAAACAAACATTTAAGAATCACCAAGTTAAATTAATTATTAGTAAAAGCAATACAATAGAGTTTATATTATTATGTTGCATATATAAAACAAAACAACGGAAAAGCAGCCATCAAAACAATTAACAAATAAGTAACATATAAAATTTCCCTCTAAAAGTTAAACATCCTAACCTACCAAATACCCAAAAGACAAACAAATAAGGGGAAAATAATCTATGCAGGCCTCTATAACTTCACAAACTATGAAATTTATAATAAAGTCTCAGTACTTTGCACACAAGCAATACATATTTTTGCTTTAAAAGAAAAACACATTAACCTACTAAATAGCCAAAAGACCAACAAATAAGGGAGAGATAATATATGCAGTTGTATCATTTCAGAAGAAATGGTTTCAGATTTACACAAATCATGAAACTTTTTTTGCTAAGTAATCCTGACAGTTAAGTTAGTTTGCTTTACTTGAGAAGCTGAAATGAAAAAGTGAACACCTCAACTGTAACACCTCTCCTTATCGTAAAATCAGCGTGCGAAAATTTCACAAAGTTATTTAAAAATAAATCTTTTACTTTGCGAAAACTGATTCGGGGTGCTACCTTAAAAACATGACTTAATTTGGAAAACCGATATCTTAATTTTTAATAAAATCATA
>CACSLK010018944.1:5289586-5301388 GCA_902706635.1 Striga hermonthica | reverse complement strand
TTTTATCTAAGATTGAGATTGAACATTATTATATTTTTTTAATAAGTGGCTTTCTTCTATTATCACTTTCAAACATAATAATCACATTAAACAATATTTATCTATATACTTGAACTCATAATCCACATTTTATCTAAGATTGAGATTGAACATTATTATATTTTTTTAATACGTGGCTTTCTACTATTATCACTTTCAAACATAATAATCACATTAAACAATATTTATCTATATACTTCATCTCATAATCCACATTTTATCTAAGATTGAGATTGAACATTATTATATTTTTTTAATAATTGGCTTTCTTCTATTATCACTTTCAAACATAATAATCACATTACACAATATGTATCTATATACCTTAACTCACAATCTACATTTTATCTAATATTGAGCTTGAACATTGTTATATGTTTTAATAAGTGGCTTTCTTCTATTGTCAATTTCACATTAAACCATATTTATCTATATACCTTAACTCCTAAAAAATATTTTATCTAAGATTGAGCTTGAACATTATTATATTTTTTAATAAGTGGCTTTCTTCTATTGTCAATTTCACATTAAACAATATTTATCTATATACCTTAAATCTGAATAAACATTTTATCTAAAATTGAGCTTGAACATTGTTATATTTTTTAATAAGTGGCTTTCTTCTATTGTCAATCAATTTCACATTAAACCGTATTTATCTATATACTTTAACTCTTAATTAACATTTTAGCTAAGATTGAGCTTTCTTCTATTAGTAATTCATTGGGCGGAATTTTTTCCCTTCATAATTTCAGGTATGCGAATGATATACGATTTATCGCACATTGCTCACGGTGCTGCGAATAAAGGTTGGCAGGTTGCATCTTTTCGACTCTCAATTAAATGACATTCGGCGCATTAAAAACAATTTTTTATTTTATGTATATGTTCTTAAACAGATATACGAAACAAAATGCGATTTATGTCAATACGGTATGCGAGTGAAATGCGATTCATTGCATTTTGTTCGCAGTTCTGCGAATTTGAAGAGTCGCCTCTTCTCTGAAACGTCCCCTCAGTCTTCGGCGCATAATAACGGCGCGCATACCAAGGAGGATAAATATCTTCTTTATCCAGATATGCGAAATCATTTATAGTCATAAAGTTATGCGAATGAAGTTCGATTCATCGCATTTTGTTCGCATCACTGCGAATTTGAAGAGTCGCTCTGACACGTCCCCTCAAGTTTTTGGCAAATTAATAACGACACGCGTATCAAGGAGGATAGATACTTCTTTTACCAGGTATGTGAAATTATTTATTGTCATAAAGTTATGCGAATGAAGTGCGATTCATCGCATTTTGTTCGCAGTGCTGCGAATTTGAAGAGTCGCTCCGAAACGCCCCTCAAGTCTTTGGCAAAATAATAATGGCGCGCGTATCAAGGAGGATAGATATCTTCTTCAACCAGATATGCGAAATCATTTATTGTCATAAAGTTATGCGAATGAAGTGCGATTCATCGCATTTTGTTCTCAGTTCTGCGAATGTGAAGAGTCGCTCCAAAATGTCCCCTCAGTCTTCGGCAAATTAATAACAGCACGCGTATCAAGGAGGATAGATATCTTCTTGAGTCTTCTATAAAAGGTAGCTGAGATGAGACTATTTAATTAGGATCAGTACTATTTTCTCAACATTCTTCAACTCTCAATTTCCCTCAACAGGCCGGTCAATGAAGTTTCTTCATTGCACAGTCTTGTTGAGAAAAATCGAAGGGTGAAGAATTGAGAGATGGGTCTTGATCCTCCTGTTGTCTTTGAGGGCGTGCTCTCTCTCTCTCTCTCTCTCTCTCTCTCTCTCTCTCTCTATCGTAGCCTCCTCAATCTAGTGTACCCCGGGAGCCCAAGCACTCGCCCTGGAGATCCCACGTCTGCCCAGGCACATGGTCACCTCACATTAAAGTTAAAAACATTGGAAGCTGAAAAAGCTGTTGGTGACCATGTGTTTGGGAAGACGTGGAATCTCCGGCGAATTGCTTGGTCTTCCGGGATTTACTAGATTGAGGTGCCTACGACGACGAGAGGGAGCACGCCTTCAAAGACAGAGGTGCTTGTTCTTCCGGGGTATACTACTTTTTTATCGGAAGTCAGACCATCGATATAAATCCCATTTTCCATTTTTTTCAACTGGTGTACAAAATTCACTAGCAAAGACAGATGTGAAAACGGAGATTGAAAGTCAAACAAGGGACGGCGATTTCGTTCAACTCACAGACCTATCCCTTCTAACACTAGTTCAGCGCCATTAACTCTAAAAGTATACTTTCCACAAACAATGGCGAAAAGATCCTGTACCTCCTCTGCAAAGACCCTCAGACTCCTCAGCCCAATTCCGCCGCTCATCCTCAGCCGGCCACTAACGAGAGTCAGACTGCTATATGAGGAAATGGTGAACGTAGTACCGGGGTCAGTTTCAATGACCATAACCGAGCCAGAAATTATGGATTGTCCCGTATGCATTGAAACTTTAAGCCCTCCAGTATATGAGGTACTACTTACTGAACGTGGCACGGGGTAAAGTAGTAGTTGAGTCGATGTAAAGTAGTTGAGTCGATATAAAATTGCGACATACATACGTCGCATAACATTCGCCTAATTGGTGCATAATTTATATTATAAAAAATTATTTGATGTAAAGTAGTTGAGTCGATGTAAAATTGCGACATACATACGTCGCATATTATTCGCAGAATTGGTGCATAATTAATTATAATATTTATTTTTTGGAAAGTTCTTTGTCTGTGAATTAAATATAAATTTAAGACTACTTCGCATATCATTCGCAGAATTGGTGCATAATTAATTATAATATTTATTTTTTAGAAATTTCTTTGTCTATGAATTAAATATAAATTGAAGAATACTATTAAATGAATGAACCTGCGATTATTACTTCGAAACAATTCCGCATAAAAACCTCATAACACTCGTACTACAACGAATAAAATATAATTTTTTATGTTTGGTTTTGTAAATTTTCTATTCAGCGACATACAAAATTGTGACATACAATCGTCGCATATCAGTCCTCGAGTTGATAAATAATTAATTTTATAAAATTAATTTTTGAAAAGTTTTTGGTCTGTGACTAAATTACTAATAAATTGAAGACTACTACTATTAAGTCAATGAACCTGCCATTATTACTCGAAACAATTCCGCATGAAAACCGCATAACACTATTACAATAACGACTAACATATATTTTTTATGTTTTTGTGTAAATTTTCTATTCTGTGACTTACAAAACTGCGACATACAAACGTCGTATATTTTTAAAGAGTTGGTAAATAATAATTTTTGGAAAATTCTTGTTCTTTGACTAAATTAGTAAATTAAAAAAAAAACTATTAGGTGAAGAAAAGCGGTGTGTAACACTATTCGAAATGTGTTCGCATATTGATACATTTATGCGAGTTTTATATGGATATGCGATTCATAACTATGCGAAAACATTACGCGTAATCGATAGTTATCTAAGCCTTATAGATTTGGATATGCGAATCGTAAATTATGCGAACATATGCAGCATAGTCGCATACTCATAAATGATACAGTTTGGATATGCGATAATCTAATTACGCGACAGTTTTTCACATATCCTAAATGATGATGCGGTTGATCTGGCCTGGATATGCGATTAAAAAATATAAATTACTTTTATTATTTTTTACATTACGTTATGCGAAAACAATGCGATTATCGCACTTTATTCACAGTTCTGCGAATTTCCTTTCAATAATATTTTCCCTTCGAATACTGTCGCTGATTTTTGCTGGGAAAACTCTGTTCACGGACATTAATAGTTTAATTGTCCATGCAACATATTGTTTTGTTTTGACATATGAATCATGATTAAACAAACACGTACTTGATAGAAGAAAAAAATATTTATTATTACTGCAGTCAGTCCAACAAAATAAGCCAAGTAACTTTTGATTACATGTCCATTGGATTCTAAGGGTCGAGATCGATGACTTCCAAGTTTGGTGGTGGTTGATGGATCCGATCATCACCGTCATCGTCTATTTCTTCCTCCCAGATTGGGTCGTCAACCGAAGCACCAGGCCTGCTCTCCAAGTCTATCGCCATTGCATTGCGCTCGGTAAAAGCCTCGTAACATGCATAACTCAGGCATTGGTTCAGGACTATTGAAATTTCTGCCCACAAGGAATTGAACACATGGCCTTAGTGTATGTCTGCCTTCTGACGACACCATTTGAAAAACACTTGGTAGAAAATACGTTCCTCCTCCTCTATCCATTCCATGCCACGGAAGCGGATCGCGATCTTTTCATAGGGTGACATCCTTTCTATTTTTTTTCGCAAACGTGCGCCTCCTTGGTTTTTTTTTTTGTTTTTTTGGCTGCGATGGAAAGATAGGGTTTTGAAAAGTGAAATGTCGCCTCTTCAACAAAGAGAATGAAAGGTTAATAAATACATATAGCATTTAAGGCTAGGTAGATATACATCAACTCAACAACTAAATGAGGAAGCATGCAAATCGTCATTGTTTTTTAGGTGTAAAAGCAGACAATCAATCAACGCCGTGCGTAACTTATGCGAATAATATGCGAAGCACTTTCGATTTTGATATGTGGTGCAGACAATCAATCAATGCGGTCCATATGGATATGCGAAAAAAATGGCAGATAGTCGTAAATTATGCAGCTTTCGATTTGGATATTCGATTCGTTAATTATGCGGTTGAAGACTAGACGAATCATCCCAGTTGTGCGACTATTATGGGATGTGATATGGGAATCGCACAATCAACCCAATTGTGCGATTATTATGGGACATGTTATGCGAATCGCACAATCAACCTAATTGCACGATTATTATATTACATGTTATGCGAATCGCACAATCAACCTAATTGTGCGACTATTATGGGACATGTTATGCGAATCGCACAATTAACTCGATTGTGTGATTATTATAGGACATGTGTGATGTGTGCAGGTCAACCCAATTCTGATTTCGACATTTGTACCTGGATTACGAACATTTGCTTCTCATTGACCTCTTTGTCTTCGTCGCCTGAGTCACCATTGTGCGTGTTGGTTTGGTCATCATTATTGTCATCGTCACGAGAATGACCTGGTTAGTTCGAACAACCCGAGGTTTGATCATCAGCGCCCCGAGGATATCCAGTATGTGTAAATGAACTAGGGCCTGCTTGATGTAAATATGGGGCCTCGTGGGAAATGTAGAACTACCAACACCAAAAGAACTCGGAAATACACCTTGAGACGCCATCATTTGCGTGAAGCTTTGTTGCGCCGTCCCCAGAATCCCTACATTTACTCGCTTCTCCAACTCCACGTAAATGTTGGGATTTTTTTGTTCTTCAATCAGATCTAAGATCTCCTCACTGGATTTTATTTTCATCTTCACAACTCGTTCCCTTCCATCAAATACTGCCCACAATATGTACTAAAAATTACAAGGATCGACCTTCAATAATGCTTGAGCACGAGATACTACTTCAGAATATATTTGTCGGTCGTAATTTATTCCAATCAGCTCTGCCACTCCAACAAGATATGAACCCTCGCAAACCGAACCACCAAAGTGCACCAATACTATAACACAGTTGCTAGCCATTCAAATAAGTGAACAACAAAAAGAACTAAAAAAAAAGAAACAGAAAAATGCAGTAGATGAATGGTGCAGACGTTAAATTGTTAGAGATCACTGTTTTTTTGCCTGCATGATAAATGCAGAGACCAAATTCTCACCTGTGAAAAAGCAGTCAATTAATGAGGTGCGCAACTTATGTGAAAGATCTACGTACGAATTTCGAATAGTCGTAAAATTGCCAGGTCGATATGGCCCTGCGAAAAAATGGCGCATAATCGTCAAAAAAATTATGCTTTATTCAATTTGGTTATGCGATTCCTAAATATGCGAGCGAAAAAATGTCACATAATTGTCAATTATCCGGAGGATATATGCGAAATGTTTTCGCATATTAGTAAATTATGTGATTGACTTGGATATGCAATTACCAAAAAATGCGTATTCAACAAACTATGCGAATTAAATGTGAAATATTTTTGCAGTCATAAATTTGCAAGGTTGATATAGCCCTGCGAAAAGAAGGCGCATAATCATTGTAAATTATGCTGCATTCGATTTGTATATGCGATTATTAAAAATGCAAAAGATGTTCGAACATTTGTAAATTATGCGTTTGATGTGGATATGCGATTAAAAACATGCGAAATGTTTACGCATAGTCATAAATTATGCGGCCGATTGGATGGTTCATTTGGACATGCGAGTGTAATATCGCATAACATTTCGTGAATTTTGCGGTGTAAAAGAAGTTATTTGACGGGGTGGTGCGTAAAAGATAGAATAGATATATAAGGGGGTGAAAAAGATTTTGACCCTATCAGCTTCTCGCTCCCAAGTGGCATATGATTCTTCGTGATGATTCCATTTAATACGAACGAGGGGAATATCTCGCTTCCTCAGCCTATGAACCTTCCAAAACTGCTACTGGTTGCTCCACATAAGTTAAATCTGGCTGAATCTGAATCTTATTGTGCTGAAGCACATGATCTGGATCGCACACATATGCACGTAACATGGATACGTGAAATACATTATGCACACTGAATAACTCGGGAGGTAAAGCTAATCGATAGGATACTTCTCCTATTCACTCAAGAACTTTGAACGGACCTATATAACGAGGATGCAACTTGCTTTTCTTCCCAAAACGAACGACACCTCGCATTGGTCGAACCTTCAGAAAGACTTTATCTCCTACCTCAAAATGCATTTCTCGCCTAAGCTTATCAGCTGAAGACTTCTACCGACTCTGAGCAGTCTTGAGCCTTTCTCGAATCCAGGCTACTTGCTCAACGATTTCCTCGATCATCTTCAGGCCAAGTACTCGCCTCTCACCAACATCGTCCCAATAAAGGGGCGAACGACACTTGCGACCATAAAGTGCTTTGTAGGGAGCCATCTTAATCGAGGCATGGTAACTGTTGTTTTAGGAAAACTCTACTAATGGCAACCATTTCTCCCACTTGGCACCTCTATCCAGAATACAAGCTTTGAGCATATCCTCGAGTGTTTGGATCGTCCTTTCGGACTGGCCATCTGTCTTTGGATGATAAGCCGAACTAAAACTTAACTGCGTGCCCATTGCCTCATGCAAACTCTCCCAAAATCTACTGATGAATCTGAGATCTGGATCAGATATGATTGTAACTGGCACTCAGTGGAGTCGAATAATTCCACGAGTATATATTTCAGCTAACTTATCAATCGACATGGTCATTGTTACAGGCATAAAACGTGCGACTTTGGTCAGTCTGTCCACTACTACCCAAATCGCATCATGTTGTTCTGATGACCTAGGTAGCCCTGTAACAAAGTCCATGGTAACTTCTTCCCACTTCCACTTAGGAATCTCAAGTGGCTGCAACAGACCTAATGGACTCCTGTGCTCAGCCTTAACTTGCTGACAGACCAAACACTTCTTTACAAAGTATGCTACATCTTTCTTCATTCCTCTCCACCAAAACGACTTTTTCAAGTCATGATACATTTTGGTGCTTCCTGGGTGATCTAAATATGGTGCACTGTGTGCTTCTATCAAGATCTCCTTTCGCAAGGCCTCGGCTTTCGACACAACAATTCTGCCTCTGAACTCCAAGGCTCCATCTGTGCCTCGGTAAAAACCCTCTACTCCTCCAGCCTGAATTTTTTTTTCTATCTTTCGAATAAATTGATCGAAAGATTGTTCTCGCCGTATTCTATCTCTCAACATGGGATGAACCCGCATTGCGTTAATACTTCCCGTAATCTCTTTTGGAAGTGTCTTGACAACTTCAATCTGCATCCTAGCGAACTCTTTAATAAGTTGATTCTGTTGAGTGATACAACAGGCCAACCCACCCTTCACCTTACGGCTAAGGGCATCTGCTACAACATTCACTTTTCCCGGATGATATTGGATAGTGCAATCATAATATTTCACAAGCTCCAACCATCTTCTTTGGCGCATATTGAGCTCTTTCTGTGTGAATATATATTGCAAACTTTTGCGATCAGTGAATATTTCTCACTGGCCACCATAGAGATAATTCCTCCAAATCTTGAGTGCGTGCACTACTGCTGCCAACTCTAAATCATGAGTTGGATAATTCTGCTCATGTGGCTTCAATTGTCGCGAAGCATATGAAACAACTTGACCATATTGCATGAGTGCACATCCAAGACCCTGTTTTGAAGCATCACTATAAATAGTGAAACTTCTAGTAGGATCCGGAATAATTAGCACTTGAGTCGTTGTAAGCTTCTTCTTAAGCTCTTGAAAATAATTTTCATTGGACCACTCGAACTTCACAGATTTCTCGTTAAATTTGTCAAAGGGAGAGCAATCTTTGGAAACCCCTCGATTAATCTACGATAATAACATGCTAATCCAAGAAAACTACGAACTTCTGATGGATTCTTTAGAACTGTCCAATTCTGAAATGCGGCTATCTTTGCTGGATCTACTTCTATGCCTCTCTCAGTGATAATATGGCCCAAAAATGTCACTTTCTTTAGCCAAAACTCACACTTAGAGAATTTGGCATACAACTTCTCTCTTCTAAGGGTACTGGAAACAACTCTCAGATGTTGCTCATGCTCTTCTCGACTCTTGGAATACATCAAAATATCGTCAATAAAGATGATGACAAATTGGTCTAAATACTGATGGAAAACACGGTTCATCAAGTCCATAAACACCGCTGGTGCATTACTCACCCCAAACGGCATCACCACGAACACGAAATGACCATATCTTGTTCGAAACGCAGTTTTAGCTACGTCAAATTCTTTAATCTTCAATTGATGATAACCTGAGCGTAAACCTATTTTTGAAAATACACAAGCTCCTCTCAACTGATCGAACAAATCATCTATCCTTGGGGGCGGATATTTATTCTTTATTGTTAACCAGTTTAAATCACAGTAATCAATACACATTCTCATGGATCCATCCTTCTTCTTGACAAATAAAACAGGTGCTCCCCAAGGTGAAACACTAGGTCTGATGAAACCAAGCTTCAACAACTCTTGAATTTGAGTTTTCAACTCTTGTAATTTCTTCGGTGCCATTCGATATGGTGCCTTCGACACTGGTGCTGCTCCTGGAACAAGACCGATAGTGAACTCCACCTGCCTGCTGGGTGGTCCTCCTGGTAGTTGGTCCGAAGAGCAGCTATAACTCACAAACAATGGGAATGTCATTAGGTGTATGTGCTCTCGAATTTTCCTCAGCAATTTTCACCAAATAACCCTGATAATCTTCACGTCTTATGATTTTCCTCACCTTCGCCATGGAAATCACCTGAGGCAACGTTCGAGTCTTCGAGCCATAGAAAGAAATTTGATCATCCTCCGAAAGATAAAGAATTACCTCCCGGTCATGACAATGAATATCAGCACGATAACTTGTTAACCAATCCATACCGAGTATGAGGTCAAAATCCCTCATCTCGATAACATATGCACCGACCTCCAAAATTTGCCCACCAATATTGAGATAATGATTTTTCGCCTTATAGCTCGTCACTATTTTCCTTCCTGAGGCTAGAATTACCTCAAGAGGGTCAACAGTGCTAATGATTTGAACTCCTATGGCATCTATACATCGTTTTGACACAAAAGAATGCGTCGCTCCTGTGTCAAACAATGCAAAAATAGGAATATAATTTAGAATAATCGTCCCAAACATAGTACCTGGGTTCTGCTCCGCCAGAGCCTACTCTATAGCATACACTTGAGCTTGTTGTCCTGCCTGACTCTGTTGCTGAGGCTGCCTGTGAAGATGTCGCTGCTGCCTATCTGGACAATCCCGGATGGTATGCCCAGGCTTCTGACAATGATAGCAAATGTTCTGTGTAACACCCCGCTATTTCATGAAAATCAGAGCGCGCTTTTTCACAAATTTCTAAATAAAATAAATAAAATATTTCTTCTTGTGAAATCTGATTCGGAGTGTTACCGTAAAATCTGTCTTATTCTGAAAAACCATTAATTTTTGAGTTTAATAATGAAACGGTTATATAATATATTAACCGACTAACGTCGGGTCAAAAGCTGGTTTAGTGTACTGAAAACAGTAGCGGAGTCATAGTGTAGCCAAACATAATATACGCATATCTTAGAAGGATCTACCTCGATACCTGCCTCAGTAATGACATGGCCAAGAAAGGCTACTCGCTGGATCCAGAATTCGCATTTGGAAAATTTTGCATATAACTTTTATCGTCTGAGGGTTTTGAGAACAACCCTCAGATGCTCCTCGTGCTCCTTCTGGCTCTTTGAGTAGATAAGAATATCGTCAATGAAAACAATAACGAAATGATCGAGGTAGGGATGGAAAATACGATTCATCAGGTCCATAAAAACCGCTGGAGCATTACTAAGGCCGAATGGCATGACGACGAACTCGTAATGGCCGTAACGAGTATGGAAAGCGGTCTTAGCAATATCTGATTCCTTGATTTTCAGCTGGTGGTAGCCTTATCGCAAATCAATCTTTGAGAAGACACAGACTCCCCTCAGCTGATCAAATAAATCGTCGATCCTGGGAAGCAGATACTTGTTCTTGATCGTCAACCGGTTAAGATCCCGGTAGTCGATACACATGCGCATGGAACCGTCCTTCTTCTTAACAAAGAGAACGGGTGCTCCCCAAGGTGACACGCTCGGTCGGATGAACCCGAGTCGCAATAACTCCTGAATTTGCGCCTTAAGCTCCTGCAATTCCTTCGGCGCCATTCGATATGGGGCTTTAGATACTGGGCCGACTCCTGGAATGAGATCGATAGAGAACTCTACCTGCCGGTTAGGCGGTCCTCCTAGAAGTTCGTCTGGAAACATGTCCACAAACTCACGAACGACTGGAACATCGTGAGGTGTTCGTGCTTTCTGAGAGTCATCGACAAGGCTCACGAGATAACCCTGACAATTGCCTCGTCGCAACATCTTGGTGGCTTTCGCCATCGAAATGACATGAGGTAAGGAACGATTTATGGTGCCAAAGAAAGTAATCAAATCGTCTCCCAAAAGATAAAGGGAAATATCTCGGTCATGACATCGAATATCTGCATGATAATAGGATCGCCAATCCATACCAAGAATGAGGTCAAAATCCCTCATCTCGAGAACATATGCGTCGGTAGACAATATACGACCACCGATGGAAATGTTGAGATCTGAAGCTTTAGCTGTAGTCACTATCTTTCGTCCCGAGGCTAAACTCACCTCGAGAGGATCGACAACAGTAATAGCATGAACTCCGATGGCATCAAGACATCGTCGTGAAATAAAAGAATGCATCGCTCCAGTTCGAATAAGGCGAGAACAAGAACATCATTAAGTATAAGCATCCCTGACATGGTACCTGGCTGCTGCTCTGCCTCTGCCTGATCAACTGCATAAACTCGGGCCTGTTGTCTGCCCCTCTGTTGCTGCTGAGGCAGCCTCTGAGCCTGCTGACGGGGTTGCTACTGCAGCTGCTGTGCCTGCTGAGGCTGCTGTGGAGGCTGCTGTGCTTTCCTCGGACAGCGGTTAGCAAAGTGTCCGGGCTCATGACAGTAGTGACAAATATCCTGGCCAAAGCGACACTCGCCGCGGTGAAGTCGTCCGCAAGTGGGGCACGGTGGAACCTGCTGTTGCCTCTGGCGGGTCCTCCTGTCAGTCTGGGCACCCTTCCCCTTCCTCTTCTTATCCTTCGTCG